>PVIC010052852.1:0-12035 GCA_004025085.1 Thryonomys swinderianus | reverse complement strand
AGAACAGAAACACAGATCAATGAAACAGTATAGATGATACAGACCCAACCCTAGGCATATTCAGCTACCTGATCTTCTATAAGGAATAGAAAAGATACACTGAAAGAAAAAGAACATTTTTAGAAAATGGTGATTGGAAAACTGGCTATCCACAAGGAGAATTTGGAGCCTGTTTCTCATCATGTACTAACCGACAACAAAAATGGATCAAAGATCTAAATGTTAAAACAGAAACAGTTACTCAGTTGAAAGTTAAAATAAGTAAAACTCTTGAAGACATAGGCTTGGGCAAGGATCTTCTGAACAGGAAACCAGTTGCATAAGAAATAACATCAAGAGTCAGCACATGAGATCATAACAAATTAAAAAAGCTGCAAAAGTAAAGGAAACAACAAAGTGAAGAGATAACTTACAGAATGGGAAAAATACATTTTCCAGCTACTCATTGGACAGAGTGCTAATATCTAGAGGTTATAAAAAAATGTTTAACTCATCCCAATATACAAGACACAATTAAAAAATAAGCAACTGGGCTGGGGACTTCGCTCAGTGGTACCATTCCTGCCTCACAAGTGCAAGATCCTAAATTTGGTCCCTGGTACTGCATGAACAAACAAACAAACAAATAAATAAATAAATGGCAACTGAAATGAATAGACATTTCTCAGAAATAAAGTACAAATGAACAATAAATATATGAAAACGTGATTGACATCTGTTATAGCCTGTATCTAGATAATCTCCTAAATCCTCATCTGGTCATACGTGTAGTTTTTCAGAGATGTATAGATCTAGAACGTGCAATGCTGGGATTAAGCATATGATGCTAGGATGAAGGGTATGTGACAACTACATTAATCCATGGACGGTTTGGTATCATTCTGGGTGAAGATAACGGAAAGGCACACCCCAAGTATGATATTACCCACCCAAAGGGCATGCAGTCTGGATAAAATATAAAGAACAGGAAAAGTACTGCTGTCTCTGCTTGGTATTTGTACCTTGCTGCTTTTTCTGCTTTTGCCTACCATGAACTGTTTTGCTTCTGTGAGGCCTCTCTTCTATATCACCCTACTTGGAGCCAGTTGAATATGAGCTGAAATCTATACAAATTATGAACTGAAATAACTTTAACTTTGGTTATTGTGTGTGGAGATTCCTAAAAAAACTGGGATTAGAGGTCCCATTTGACCCTGCTATTGCCCTGCTAGGAATATACACAAAAGAATTAAAAGAATCATCACAGTGACATAGATGCACCCAGGTTAATAGCAGCTCAGTTTATGATAGCTTAATCTTGGAAACAACCCAAACAACCATCAGCTCTAGACTGGATAAAGATGTGGTTTTTCTATAAAGTGGAGTATTACTCTGATAAGTTTGAATCATTTATACTCAAATGGATGTACCTTCAGGACATACTCATAAGTGAAATAAATAGGTCACAGACATGTAAATACTGTAGCTGTTCTCTGGCATGTAAACTGAAGATGTCAATGAATTTTAGAATGTTCAATGCTTACAGCAAAACAGAAAATATTCAAAGGGAAATGTGGTGGAGGTGTGAGTAATGAGGTGTAAAGAAAAAATGTGATGATAATAAAAAAAGGAAACAAAACTTATATTTAGGGGGTGGGTAGGGGTATGGGATAAATGAGAATTAAATTGTGTCATATACTGGTACAAATTTCCCAGTACCAAGTGTGATCATGATATGATGTGTGTATATATAATGTGCCAATAAAGATAAAAATTTTAAAAATACATAAAATTAAAAAAAATATATATATATATAAATTAAATAAAAGTAACTAAGACAACATCTTTGGCAATAGAGAAATAGAAATTAAAAGAAAAATGAGATTCCATCTTACCCTAGAAATAACACCCACCATCAAGAAATCAGGAACAAATGCTAGAGGGTCTGTGGGGAAAAGGAACTCTTCTACTTTTTTGGTAAACATTTAAATAGTACAACCAGTAAGAAAATTTTAAAAACTAAAAATAGAAATTCCTTTCAACTTAGTTAACCCCCTTCTAGGTTTCTTCTCCAATATTTAAAGATATATTATATTCATAAATGCACTGTATACCCATATTTTTTTTTTTTTGACACAGGGTCTTGCTTTGTAGTTCAGGCTGGCTCTGAGCTCACTATGTAGCCCAAGCAAGCCTCAAACTCAGCAATCCTCCTGCCTCTGCCTCCCGAGTGCTGGGATTACAGGCTTGAGACACCACGCCCAGCACTGTGGTATGTGGTATTGATGGCTGGTGGGCGTGAGTCTCTACACCCAGCATTGTATGTGGTTACCGGGATCGAACTCAGGACCTTGCGCTTGCAAGACAGGCGCCGGAACCACTGAGCTAAATCTCCAGCCCTCTATACCCATATTTGTAGCAGTATAAAGACAAATAGATAAATAAAAAGAAGAAAAAGTGTGGTGTTTTTACACAGTGGAAGATGACTGCCACATAGAAACTAAATTTGAGTGTTCTATAAGAAAATGGATGTACTTGGAGACCACAATGTTAAACGAAATAAACAAGACACATGAGTTTGTATACTGCATGGTTTCTGCTTTTTGGGAAACCTAACATGTAAATAAAGAGCAAAACAAAAGGAAGATAATAGGAAATAGGAAGATAAATGTTTTACAAAAGAGAAGGGAATCAAGAGATGGAGAAGACCAGAAAGGTATTAAAAAGTAATTACAATGTGTTATGTACGTGTACTTACTCCACACAAGAAGTGTAATCATTATGTATTGATGAACATTGGAAAAAACCCATATAATCAATTTTAAAGTTAGATTATGTGGTAATTTTCATTGATGAAACACAATCAAGAACAAGAAAATTGCCAGGGAAGGTGGCACATCTTCATATTGATGGAGATACATGTCAACTGTTTACTATCAATCTTACCAATTGGTATTAATTTTTTATCTCTTCTCGGCCTTTTGGCTAAGATCAAGTGTGGTATTAATTTTTATCTAGTACTCTACAGTGTACCTGATATACAATTTATATTTTCAATCTTTGAAATGATGAATGCACAGTTTATAACCAGGATTATTTCTTTGAAACTGAATGTAATTACTTTATTTGAAAAAAAGTTGACCAATTTCAAAGTATGTTTTCCATGTAGAGTGAGCAGCATGATCTCTGAAAATATCCTAAAATTTTAGCAAGAAATAGTGACAATATTAGTTATAATTCATATTTCAATAAGACTAGGTTGAATAAAAATAGTAATTTTGATCAATAATAAATTATAAATGAAAATGTAAAGACATGATTGTTTCCTTTTAAATAATAAGATAATAAAAAAAGTATAAGAAGAGTTTTTCAAATAAATAAATTATTTTTATTAGTAAGCAAACTCCTTAACATCATGAATTCTGAGTTAAGTAATAGGACACTTGGTAAAATGTATAATGATAGTTGACTGAAACTTACCTTCTAGACATTTATATTAAAATAGGAAAGTGCTATACAGGTGAATTTTTATTTACTCATTCATTGTATTGATAAAATACATAAACAGCAAAAAAAATGTTATTAGGTTCTCCACAACTGTAAGAACCAAGGTTGCCCTTTACAAGGTTAACAGGATGCATCTTATAAAGTGAGGTGGTCAACTTCATTATCAAAATACTCTGAGGTCAACTTTTGGTTCTCAAGAGTAAGATCTTCTTTACTTTTAAACCTAGCACCTTGCACAATACAGTCCAGTGATGATAGTCTTATCTTCTACTTTTTCCAATAGCACTAACTTCCTTTCCACCTAACGTCAACCTTCTCTTTTCAGTTACCAACCCTGCCTTTTCCTCTTCATCTGTACCCCTTTCCAACTTGCTTTTCTATTCCCTGGTCAGGGTCAATTATTCTCACTTTCATTTTGGATCTTTATGTTGAATTTTTATATTCTATTATATCAAACTTCCCTAAAAAGAATAATACCTCATTTTTCATAGAGCCATGAATATCTCCAGTACACAATTGAGGCTTAGTAAACACTGAATTAACTAACTGAATTCAACAAATATGTAGACACAGAGAACACACTAAATATAAGTAACTTGAAAAATCTACTTTAGAGCGTCAGTCTCTGTAATAACTAAAAGTATTATGCTATGTTTCCGAGTGTTAACTATTTGCTATGCATTTTTTTAGATTCTTAGTCCACAGTATTTTAATACTGATAATGAGGAAACAAAGATCCTGAAAATACAATAAACAGAAAAAATGCAGCTATGTTACTGAGCCCTGATTCAAATCCAGGTATTCCTGGTTCAGAAAACCATAGTATATTTACTTTTAACGTCTTTCCCTCCCATCTGCTCAAGTACAGTTATAATAACAAATTTTCAGGTTCCTGGCTTTATACTTTATTCCCAATTAATCTTACATAATTTCAAGATTTCAGGCTGCCTATAATATATTCTTATGTTGAAGCTATTCTAATGATTTAGTTTATGCTGATTTTATCATTTGCCATACACATGCTAGGCAAATACTCTATTATTGAGCTACATCCCTAAGCCTTATAATTTCATTTTGAGAAAGGATCTTGCTAAATTGCCAAGTCTGGCCATAACCTTGCAATCTTCCTGCCTTGGCCTCCTAAGTGGCTGAGATTACAAGCATTGGCACCACCCTGATATTATTTTTCAAATCAGTCTCAAAGCAAGTAATTTCCACACTGCAGCTAGATATACAGTTTGGAGATGAGACAGGTATACTTGGAATAAAATACCACTCTCCCTTGATGTACTGTAGTTTGAAAAACATAAAACACCTGCACAAAACCAGAACTTCAGATACCCAATATACACAAGAAAAAGATAATTCCTTTAACAAATTCTTGCAGCCCTCTCTATGTGATGAACTCCATTATTAAATATCTGAAGTGTCTCATACTTGAAAAATATCTATATTCTGCCAGGCATAGTAGCTCACACCTGTAATCCCAGCATTTGGGAGGCAGAGGCAGGAGGGTTGCTGAGTTCAAGGCTTGCCTGGACTACATAGTGAGCTCAGGGCCAGCCTGAACTATAAAGCGAGACCCTGTCTCAAAAAAAAAAAAAACTATATTCTTTGCTATAAATGACAGTTCTTCAAAACAAGCAAGTGTAAACTGATTGGTAACAATATTTCTAAGTTTAAAATCTGAATATTTTATAAGCAAAAATAAACCACAAATGAAACTACTTGTACTACTCACACTGAACCTTTCCTCCTCTGCTAGCATATCAGTCTGCAATCATATCTCGATCAATGGTGAAGATACCCACTTAAAAGAGAACCATGCTTTCTTTTGTCAGAAATTCATTACTTTTTATTGGGGTCATTGCTTCAAAACTTCAAAACACCATATGGACCTAATTGTGGTTTATTTTGGCAAAAAGGAAGACACTGTAGAACAATTGAGGCATTACTTTCTACAATTCCATTACTTTCATCCCTCTCAGTTTTATTACTGTGTCATTAAAGGCAACTTGAGTGAGTGAAGAATTACAGTGTCATGTGTACAGGCTAGTAGATTAATAACAAAACACACTCAAGTTTAAAGGTATCTAACAGCTGTTTTCATTATTTTGTGTAAATACGCTTGAAGCATATCTATCTGATTAGTGGATAGAGTGCTCTTCTCTGTCACATGCCATGGGCACTGCTATGTGCAAGTAATCAAAGTGCTCAGAAAATGAGTTTACATTGTTCACTGTTGAAATACACAAATGTCAGAGAGTGACTGCGCATCAAAGCTTAGTCAAATCATCTGCTGCAAACAGTTTCCAGTGCACAGTTCAGTTTAAAACATTCCACAGCAGCACACTGACTGCATTGGACTTACACTGGCCAAAATGAAGTGACTACCCTGCATAATACATTTCTTTGAAGAAAAGAAATGACTTCAAAATCTGACTCGGTCATAAAGACTCATATAGATAATTGTCTATATAATCTCTACATATTTAAGTTGTATTATTTTTATTCTTGGAAGACTCATTAACTTTTATATGCTTTTGAATGTGCCTGGTAGCTACACATGTAATATGCTGTTATTTTAGCTTATATAGATGTATAATTCAGATTGCAAATCCAATTGCTCCTAAGTCCATGCTCACTGGTTTGCTCTCCTTTGTCTTAATGCTGCCAAGTTCTATCTACTCATACATTTACTGTGAATTTCACTACCCAATTATTTGCTACTTAAATCACTTCAAAAATATTTATCCTCACCCATCAGCCCTTGTCCTTCTACAGATCCTCTTCACTTGACCTCTGGTCTTCTTTAACTATAGAAACACTTGACTCCTACTCCATTACGAGCTGACAGGTTCGGCTACTGCAGGGCCCACCCACTCATGGAGGTTTTCACTTCATTGCAGAGTGTGACCCACTGTCTCTGTGGTTTCTTATTTCTGAATGTCTGCCTAATTTTTATGTTCCAAGTTAGGCATGATTTGCTAATGTATTGAAAGTTCCCCTCATTATTCTGAGGGAGGTGGTAGAAAGAGAAGGTGGTATCCTATCCACATACAACCACTGCAAAAGCACGGGCTCTTGATGGTCTCAACAGGGTGACGAGTGCAACATCCCTCTTTTCCCAAAGCTCGGCTTGAAAAACGCTCCATCTTTCAGTTAAGTCCTCTGTCAAGTAACTCTGATTTTGACATATTTGGCTTCCCCTGAAATGCTTTAAACCACTATATACTTGCTCCTGCAGTCACAGAAACACTTGTTTCAAATTTGTCTGTCTGCCTCTTCCAAGTTTCTCATCTTTTCCTTCAATTTCATCCACTTGGTCTTTGGGGATGTTTACATTGAAGCTCGTATTTCAAGATACATCTAGTTTTCTCTCAAGCATCTTTGAGTCCTCTATGCTGTCTGAGAGCTTGCCTTGTCATCTGTGTATTCTGTCTGTCTGCACCTCAGTTTCCTTCTTCGCCTCTGGTAAGAGGATTGAGCACTTCAGAAAGCTAGGCTTGGTAGCACTAATGCAAGCCAGACCTGACTACAGAGGTGTTATGTAAGCTTCTTCACGCTGAATTGACAATAAGTTTTTACACTGGCCTTCAAGTTTCAAGACTTCTCTGAAGTGTTTCGTAAGTGAAGCTCTGGACCAAATGAGAATAAAGAACACTGCGGGGCACTGACTCTACCCAAATGTATTCTCACTGTATATTTCAAAACTTTTCTAGAAGGTTTTCTTAAAATTAGAGTAAAAATGTAACCCTGAATTTCTATCTCTATGAGTTTATTCCTTAAGGTAAATAACACTTGAGGTGAATAAGATAGTTGGAAACTAAATATAAATGACACAATACTGTCCTTATAAAAAAAAGACGAGTAGAGTGCTAAATCAAACTTTGGTTGTACTGCAGCTCCATTGTAATTCCTGTTAGAACAATTGAAGCATTGCTTACTCACTAATAATATTTATTAAAATCAATAAGAAAATGGCTGGTGCTATCTGGTGTTGGATGGAATTAAAGGCAGAGTGTCCATATTTAAGAACATTATAATCAAATGATTAAATACATAAATTAATTGACAATAGGTATCCACATACATAACATGCATTCATAATTATGACTTTATATTTAATTTAAAAGCTTCTCCCTATATGTCTGTCAGACTCAGCAGTAAAAGCAAGCAATGAGAAGTATGAAATAAATTAAAGGCGGTATCTCAGCACAATGTATTATGTAAATAAATGACCTAGTTGTCTAATGCCAGTGACATCTTTCAAAGGAGACTTTCTGAAGAAACATTATCCTGATCACTACATTTAAAAGATGCAATGGTAGGAAGTAGAAAATAAGGAGAAAGAATGTAATGTAGACTTATGTGCAGAGATTGTAAGGAGACAAAAGGGAGAAAGAGGGAAGGTTTACAATCAAAACAGAGTCATGTATTTTCTGTTCAGAGTAACATAGAGCTAGCATATAAGAGAGTGGGACATACTCAGCAGGGAAATGTTTCACTACTTTTTTTACTACTGATAATGCATTGGACACCTGCAGAAACTTGGCAGGCTCCATTTCAGGGATTAAGGATATGTCTCTGCTCCTGTCTACATTATATGCTTCATTAAATCTGATACCTTGGTCTACCAAGAAGCCTTTCCATATTGAAACTCTGCAATATAGTCTACCACCTTATAGTCAGTTGATTTTTTTTTTTTTGGCCTCTTCATGCAGGGTACATTGCTGTGATCACAGCTTTTAAACTGCATCTTGTGACTCTTCAATAAAAATACAGACTCATTTCCCTTCAGGGAAACTGGTACCACAACATTTCTGACTCCCAGGACCCACTGCCTTCCTAGGAGAAATGTTTTGGTCTAAGACCTTTGTAAACTAGAACAAAGTACATAAATGTGAGACATGACTCTAGCAGCTGTTGCTAATCATTTTACCTTTCAAACTCACATATCTAGAACAGTCTGCATTGCTCTTAACATTGTAAGTATGCAGAGAGCAAACAGAATGTTAGTTTAACATATTTCATGCAGCACCTGGTACACCACATGCAAAAAAATATGCTTGTGGCTGAGGATGCTAATACTCACTGAAATTAAAGTCTATCTTCTCATGATCACATAATAACTGGCAATCACCTTGAAATGGAAGTGCATTAAGCCCCATAAAACACAGCTAGTACTTTTGGCCCAAGTTCTGCTCCTTGTGAAACCACAAAGCTGTAGCTCAGTGCTCCCCTCAGAATACACAGGTTTCACAGCATTTAACCTTTTCCACCACTCTTAAGGAATTCACTATTATACTGACCAGATTATTCAAAAGACTGAGTTTTCTTGCCTGTTGTATACTACTTAAATGACAAAGAGTAAATAGAGTCTTGTTCACAGTAAGTTCTTAAGTACTACTAGGATAAAGAGAAAAATTATTTTTCTATTCTTTGAAGTCATACACATCATAAAGTCCTTTGTCATTTATTAAATTAATAATTGAATTGATATGGGATTACAGTAAGCACTGGCAATTAAATTTTCCTTTGTATTTAGGAGATCCTTAAAATATTTCTGCTTAAACACCTATTTTAGAAATGGGGTAATATCTAGTGTAATCAGTATATGTTGAAACCCTACTTGAGGACATAATTTAGTACCAATGTCATTGATTTCTGTTAGCATGTTGTATTGGCTTCTCTCTATATATATATAACTGAAGAATTCATTAAACATAAACTAAGAAATTAATCTCACAATGTCTGTCCAATCAAGAATGCCTGGAAAAGATAGGGCTACATTTTAACTAATGGTTGTTGAATTCACTTCATCTAGACTTCTATTTCTAAGAATGAATGTTAATAACATTTGCAACAAGGAAACTCAAGACTATTTTCTAAGGTTGTACAAATGAAGCATCAAGTCAGTTAAAATTTGTCATCTCCTCCACTTCTAAATCCCATGAATTCTTTTTGCCTTAGCTAACTCTCATATAGAATTTCTACAACTTCAACCGTAACATCAAACTCTTTTTAAAAACAAACCACAAGCACACATATACCCACTCCTTATTTCATTAGTGAATGTATCTAGGTGTAGAGATCATTCTAGTGCTTTGGTAACTTTGCACTATGCCTTTCATTTTATAATTTTCAGCTTGAGAATAACAAAATAAATGCACCCATACTTGCATGTAAGAGTCTTAACTCTAAAATCCAATGATTTATACCTATTTTACCTTCCCATAGAATTATCCTTTTCCAATTTAAGCACCTCTAGACTTTTCAAGTGGATTTAGAAGTTCTGTTTATACATATGCACACACAGAGATAACACATGCTCATACATGTTTCCCTTTTAGAATGCAAGGGGCAACATATATTCTTTCAAAGACAATTTACATACATCAGCCTACCATCTACTTGGTGAAGGTTATTTTGAAACTTCATGCCTATCACTCATTATTCTTCTAATAATTCCTTTTTTTTTGAGACAGGGTCTCGCTTTGTAGTTCAGGCTGGCTCTGAGCTCACTATGTAGCCTAGGCAAGCTTCAAACTCAGCAATCCTCCTGTCTCTACCTCCCCAGTGCTGGGATTACAGGCGTGAGCCACCACACCTGGCACTGCGGTATGTGGTATTGATTGCTGGTGGGCGTGAGTCTCCACACCCAGCATTGTTGTATGTGGTTACCAGGGATCGAACTCAGTACCTTGCGCTTGCAAGGCAGGCGTAGAACAACTGAGCTAAATCTCCGGCCCCTTCTAATAATTCCTAAAAGTTCTGGGATATTTGCTTCGAGTTTCTGTCCATGGCATCCCATTAGAGTGAAAAGAAGAGGAAAATCTTGAGAATTTACCACATGTAAAGCACCCTGGCCAGCACCTTTCCCACAGCAGAATTCTCACAAAACTCTGTGAACTTCTAGTTTATAAACAAGGAAATAGAACTTTACATGTCAAGTGATTGTCCCAAGAGTCTGATAATCTACTTTTGCCCTTATGTAAGTTTGTCTGAATCCAGATCTGTGCTTCTAAGAACCCAAAGTTTCCCTTTAGACTAAAAGGAATTCCTAAGTCCTTATCCAGGTAAGAAAGATGGTCAGCTAGTTAGAAATCTACTCAACTGTCTTAGGTGTGAGACTATTAGGAAAGGAACTATGAAAATTACAGAGAGTATACATACGTGTGGACATACTGAGGCCTATGGGTATATTAGGTGTTTAATGTTTAGAAGTTTGCTTTAATTCTCATAACTATCATGTTTTCCATCTTATTGCTGAGAACATGGAAGCTGACACACTTCAGTGACTGTACCAGCCCAAACAGAGGCAAACGATACAACCTGTGTCCCTATTCACTAGCCTAGTAGTGCTATTACGGTGGACAGTGAGCTTAGCATGGCATGACATCCACATCATTAATATACTCTCTTCCAGTGAGCAGTATATCCATTTGAAAGCTCATGTAAATTATCTACCTAAAAATGTACTTTGGGAGGCTGAGACAAAAGGCACAATGTCAAGCTCAACCTAGGTAAGTCAGTGATTTAGCCAGACCCTGCATGAAAGAATGCAAACAGAGATATAGCTCACTGAGAAGGTCTTGGGTTCAATCTCCAACACCAAACATCAAACACCATTCTATTTTTTCTTGTCCCTGATGCCTTTACAGTTATAATAATAAAGTCATATTCACCTTGTACTATTAGCAATTAACACACTCTACAAAAATAAAATTTACCAGACATTCAAATATTTAAAGGATTAAAGCATAGCTTGTCTTACATAAGAGTTGAGGCAAAACATGAGAGGAGTAGAGCTTCATTTTCTCTGTTTATACTCTTCCCTTTCACCACTTTTTCTGATCTTCAGCAAATCTTCACTGCCACCTGGACAAAGGTTCTATCCTAGGGGTTTGTGAGATAAATCTGAAAACCAGTGGCTGAAGAAAATATTTTAGATGATGATGATAATGACGGCAGGTGCTGATACTTACTGCTTATTATGAGGCTAATGCAGACATCAGTCCTGAGAAGTTAATACAATACTGGATGAGAGAACTAGTTCTTTAGTCAACTTTGTTAGCTAAAGTGAGATATGAGAAACCCAATGCAAAGGAATCTTGCTGGCAGAGGGACTGCTGGAATCTAAGAGTGGGCACTGCGATGCACCCCCTGCTCCCCCTAAGTGCAATGAGTATTCCAATTCATCCACCCACTCTCCTAGGTGCCAGAGCAACCTGAGGTTGTCCTCTAGGTTTCTCTAATGGAGCTTCCATTCTAACAGAAGTTCACTGGTGGTGGGAAGGAAAGGAAATTGAGTTGTATTGCAAATGATATTTACTTAGTGATGTTTAGAATTCTAGCCACATGCTGTGGCAAAAAATAGTGAGGTCTATAGTAATTTTTCTATTCCCCGTGTTAGTTGTAGGGGTATCACTATCAAGAGATATTTATAGCTACCAGGAAGAAAAAGAGGGGAGAGAGAGAGAGAGAGAGAGAGACAGAGAGAGAGAGAGAGAGAGAGAGAGAGAGAGAGAGAGAGAGAGAGAGAGAGA
>PVIC010052851.1:0-12006 GCA_004025085.1 Thryonomys swinderianus | reverse complement strand
TTTTTTTTTTTTTTTTTTTTTTTTTTTTTTTTTTTTTTTTTTTTTTTTTTTGCTTTTTGGAGACAGGGTCTCACTTTGTAGTTCAGGCTGGCCCTGAGCTCACTATGGTGCCCAGGTAAGCCGCCACGAATTTAGCAATCCTCCTGTCTCTGCCTCCCGAGTGCTGGGATTACAGGCGTGAGCCACCACGCCCAGCATTATATGTGGTAACCGGGGATCAAACTCAGGTCCTTGCGCTTGCAAGGCAGGTGCCGGAACCACTGAGCTAACCCTCCGGCCCTTTCTTTCCTCTTATAGTGACTTTCCATAGGTTTCCTCTTGATTTTTTTCTGCTGCTCATTTAAAAAAAATTTATTAGTCTATGTCTGAGACACATAATAAAAACATTCATCATGGGGAATTGGTATATACACATATCACATCTTGCTTATTTTTAGCAAGAGAAATTTTTTGTTTTTTTTTTTTTTGAGCAAAGAATTGTAGATAAAGACAACTTTCACACTACGTTAACTGTTTTTGACAAAATGACTTAAAACTATCTGTAATGGCCAAATGTTTTCTGAGATAGGTCCCCCTGTTCTTCTGTTACTTTTATCTGAATTCTTCTGTTTTCCTTTTTTTTTTTTTTTTTTTTTTTTTTTTTTTTTTTTTTTTTTTTTTTTTTTTTTTTTTTTTTTTTTTTTTTTGCAGTACCAGGGATTGAACTCAGGTCCTTGTTCGTACAAGGTTGGTGTGATACCACTTGAGCTAAACCCCCAGCCCTTTTTTTTTTTTTTTTGGTCTGTTTGTTTTTTTGAGGCAGGGGCTAAAACTTCAAAGCTCAGGCAGGCCTTGCATTCATTATGTAGCCCAAGCTGGCCTCAAATTCACAGTGCTCCTGCCTCAGCCTAGAGAGTTCTGGGACTACAAGCATGCTCCACGATTCCCTGCTTAAATCATTTTCTTCTTCCGCTCTCCTCCTCCTGATGTCCCCTCCTAGGACACCCAGTTTAAGTGCTGTCCTAAGCAGATCCGTTTCACTGCAGAACTTTCTCCTGGGACATAATTGGCCTTGTCTAAAAACTCAGAGAGTCTAGAGTGCCCCAGCCCTCGAGACTTCTCGGGTGCCCTTGCAAACTTGACCCCAAGAAACTTCTTCAGCTTTTGCCTGATGTTTTCGGCTTGGGTTGCCAAGATTCCCAGGGTAATTTGTGGGTTTTTTGGTTTGCTGAGCCACCAGGGTCCACTTCCTTTTCGTCTCTTCCTCCCACACAACTGTCAAAACCACAGGCTTCTGGCTGGTGTCAGGAGCTTGTACCCACCCACTCATACTTCGGGGTTGTGGCTGCACCTTGTGTCCTTGTAGATCAGGGTTACAGGGACCTAGACCCAGGGCCTCCACCACAGAGGGCTAGTGCAGGGGCCTAGATGTTGGAGATCTTGTTTCTAGCAGCATAGCAGAGATGGGTGTTATTATTATTATTAATTCTTATTTTTGTTCCAGGGATGGAATTTAGGACCTCATGCTTGCCAGGCAGGAACAGCACCACTGAGCTGCAACCCCCACCCTGCTGTTATTTTTTAAATTGTGTTTTTTGGGAAGGAATCGAGAAGTTCCAGAGTTATGCCACTTGCATTTTGGAAAGGTCTGGCAGTTCATTCAAATAGTAAACAGATGGGCCAGTTTAGCTCAGTGGTTCCAGCACCTGCCTAGCAAGCACAAAGTCTCTGGTTTGATCCCCGGTGTTCACATACAACAATACCAGGCATGGTGACTCATGCCCACTAGCAATCAGTACCACATACCACAGTGCCAGGCATGGTGGCTCACGCCTGTAATCCCAGCACTCAGGAAGCAGAGGCAGGAGGATCGCTGAGTTTGAGGCTTGCCTGGGCTACATAGTAAGCTCAGGGCCAGCCTGAACTACAAAGTGAGAACCTGTCTTAGAAAAAAAAAAGTAAACAGAATTAACATATGACCCAGAGTACTCCTGGATCTATACCAAAGAGATTAAAAAACACACATCAATACAAGCATTTGCACCCAAGTGTTTATAGAGGCCTTATTAATAATAGCCAAAAAGTGGAAGCAACCTAAATGCTCAGGAAAGGATGAATGAATGAACGAAATGCAGTACATACATATAATGGAATATTCCTCAGACTTCAAATGGAATTAATTTTATTCATTCATTCATTGGCAGTATGTGAGCCCATTGCTATATACCCAGTCCTTTTTAAAAAAACAAATTTTTTTTTTTTTTGGAGACAAGTTCTTACTAAATTGCTAAATTGCACAGGTCGGGCTTAAATTTGGATCCTCCTACCTCAGCTTCCCAGAGTGCTGGGATTATAGGTATGCACCACAGTGCCTGGCTGCACAAATGAAATTCTGACATATTCTCCAGCATAAATACTGTGCTCATTTAATAAGGCAGACAGAAGAGAGCGAGTATCATATGATTCATTTATATGAAATCCTAAACAGACAATTTTATAGAGACAGAAAGTAGATTAGTGGCTGTCTAGGGCTGGGGGTATGTGAGGCAAATGGGGAGTGACTCTTATTGGATCTTGGGTTTCCTTTTGGGGTGATTAAAATGTTCAGGATTGATTTTGGTGATGACCGCCCAAGGCTGTGAATATACTAAAAACCAGCGAGTTGTGTAGTAGAGAATGTGAATTACATCTCAACAAAGCTGTTACTTTGTTCAAAGCAACTCTATTGTCAGTGCTGCCATCTTCTCAGTATTCTCTTATCTAAAAAAAAGAATATTAATTATTCATACACGTTAGTCCTTCCACGCTTAGGAACAAGTTTCGCATAAAACACGTGGCAGACACTCCGAGCACGATACCACCAGGGAACTGGGAGGCGAAAAGGGTGGCCTGTACACTCCCAGGAAGGCTTTGTGGCTCCAGACCGTCAGCTGTGGGGACAGGGAGAGGGGGCTGCCCCCTGCTGGCCCCCCACTCGGCCCCCGGCTGCTGCCTCTGCCCTGAAAGGAAACGGACGCCACCATCGCGGCTCTTTCCCACTAGTCGCCTGGGTCCCGGCCCTTCCCTGGGCTCCAGGGGCTGTCGGGGTCACCTCCCACTCCCCGAGGCCCCATCCCGGCTCCCCTCAAGACCCATTCTGCTTTCCGTCTTGTCACACAACAAAGACACTGGAGGAATTTATTTACCCCTCCAGCCAGCTAATGAGACAATTCAATGAAAAGCAGCCCCAGCCTCCTGGGTCTCCACAGGCCTCTGACGGTCTTTGCTGTGTTTCAATTCCCAAGCATTTATTCTACATATAAATTTTCCACGGTGAATAGACACCATTCTTCCAGGAAACCCATTTGTTCCCTTGGCTATTTGATATCCATCTCTTGTTTTGCTTTTTATTATTATTGTTAAACTGTAATTAATTCTTCTCCCATCAGCTTCTCTTTAGCGTGCTCTGCCTAATGCGGCGTGAAGAGCCTTTGCTCACCCCCAGCTACACACCTATTCTCAAGAAGACCGGAGCCTCTGACATTTCAAAAACCCACAAGCTGCTAAATCTTTCCCTGCGTGAGACAGGGGTTGAGGAGGGAGGGTAGATGGGTTGAAGTGATTTTATAGTTAACTGACCGTGACTTTCAATCAAGCTGAGATAATTCTGATTTTATTTAGCAGACATTTGAAAGGTTCAAAGTCATGCAGGAAGCCCCAGAAAAAAACCCTAAACGTATCTTAAAAATATGACCCCTGTCTTAATGCTCGCATTTGCAGCGGTCTTCTCATCTCTAGAGGACTTCCGGTGGGCTCTCTTTTCTCAAGTATGTTTTTCATGACATTTGCTCATGAGTAGCCCCTTGGGAAGGTTTCCCAGCACAGGCAGTTCCATGACAGGATCTATAGTTGGCCCTGCAAGAGCCCCCAGGTGTGTCTGCATCCTCATCTTTGGAGTGGCCTTTGCAAACAACATCAGTGTCAATGTAATGAAGTATAAGATCTTCCGATGGGAGCTTGTTATGCAGTGTTCAGGTGAGCCCCACAGTCGGCTCTAGACACACAGGGGAGAGAGGGAGACAGAAAGTAGAAGGTAGCGTGGAGAGAGGGGGAGAAATTGGACTGTGATGGCCACAAGCCAAGGAACACCCAGGATGTCTGGGCAGCAACCAGGACCTACCAGAGACTGGGAGTGATTTTTTTTTTTTCTGGAGTTTCAGAGAGAGCACAGCCTGCTGACACCTTGATTTGGGGCTTCTGGCCTCTAGAACTGTAGAAGAAGCATTTCTTTTTCTTGTTTGGAGCTGCCAGGTTTGTGGTCCTTTGTTACAGAAGCCACAGGCAAGTGATACTGGACTCATAGCTTGCTAATTCATTATGAGCAGAAAACACAAACAAAGGACTAGAGAATACTGAGTCACAAAATGGTCGCGTGCTAGGCGATTGCCTCTCAAGGGCGTCCACACGCTCAAGGCTGGACCAGGCAATGGGAGCAGAAGTGAATTTCATGACCTAGACCTTGGTCGAGTTTGGTGCCCACATCCTTGCTTTTCAGGAGTGTTGTCCTCTTGGGCAGAGGAGATGCTGTGTAGCTACCCAGCTGGGTTTTTCTGTTAGCCACTGAACTTTCTCTAACCAATTTCTCCCACAGATTATTTTCATTCTTTTAATGGCTGGAAAGAACACAGTTGCGTGTAGTTAGATAAAGGTGCTGGAGTCAGGGTCTGCGTGTCATCTTTTAGTGGGATCATGTAATCTCTCTGCCTCAGAAAACAGCCCATCCCAGGAGGCCAGGACTTCAGAGGAGTCCTGCATCCTAACACCTAATTATTTGCACTTTCATTCATTCATTCATGCAACAAATATTTGTTTTTAGATTTTTACTTTTCTCAGCAGTTGCTGATACTCTAAACATTCAACTTTCTTTTTCACTCTATTTGTTCAAGAAACTTCTGGTCCTTTACCCTGTAAATGTCCTAGTTCATTTTCCTTCTACTGCTGAACTGGATACTGTTGTATCCGATGCAGCTCGTTGTCCTAGCTCAGGATTCCATCCAAGTTAGTCTGGGCTCATAGTTTCCATCCTACAGTAGAAATAGTACCTAATCGTGCCAATAGTGGGTCTTCACCAATGGGATACTGAGCAAAAGGCCAATTTCCAGGGCTTTATATTAATATATCTTATTTTGTCTGGTGTACAAATGTTTAAAATTTTATATTTAAATTTCCTCTACTGCTGTTATTTAAATATCATCCTCACAGTTTAAAGAATGAGTTTTCTGTCAGGCGTAGTGGCTCACGCCTGTAATCCCAGCACTCAGGAGGCAGAGACAGGAGGATTACTGAGTTCGAGGCTTGCCTGGGCTACATAGTGAGCTCAGAGCTAGCCTGAACTACCAAGTGAGACCCTGTCTCAAAAAAAAAAAAAAAAAGAATGAGTTTTCTTCCTAAATGACATGCTGTAGTTGTGTGGGTTGTCGCTTGTGTGTGTGCACATATACATATGTGTATATGTGTGTGTTTATATACAGAATCTCTCTGGTGACAGAATGTTTATTCTCCTCACAACTCAAAAGTTCACTCGATCTATTTTACTAAAATGACTTCTCCCATCCTCAATCAATCCATAAATGAAATACCAGTGGAATAAATTAGGGTCTCCAATGTTACTTTTTTTTAAATTAAAAAAAATTTTTTTTGAGACAGGGTCTCACTTTGTAGTTCAGGCTAGCTCTGAGCTCACTATGTAGCCTAGGCAAGCCGCGAACTCAGTAATCCTCCTGCCTCTGCCTCCCGAGTGCTGGGATTACAGGTGTGAGCCATCACGCCTGGCTAATGTTATTTATATTTTAAAAGTGAAAAAGTGAGGGTAATTGTGTTTTCTGTTCAAGTGGGACTTTGGCACCACCCTAAAGTAACACCTTGTTCCACTCAGATCTGCAGCCCATCCATAGTGGGGCAGTGAGGCCAAGCCTCTGTCCTTGATGAAAAGCTTCACTTCAGGCAGCCAAGGCCTAAGCAAAGGCCCACAGCTGTGAAATGAAAGGGGTTATGGAGTCTGCAAAGCTCAGAGGGACAATTGCTATTTGTTTTTGGTGCCTAATATCTCCTTCCTTTGGCTTGAATGTCAGCTGCCAATGAGAAATAGAACCCTTCTTTGCAGAGGAGACCCCTAAGACAACCCCAGAACAAACCTGCTCTTCGAAAGAAGTTTCCAGAACCTGAGAGGAGTTTCAGTTCCCTTGGAGGAATGGCAGAGTGGTCTGCATTCCTCAGGGGTCTGTCTCCCGAGTGCTGGGATTACAGGTGTGAGCCACCACATCCGGCATTGTGGTATGCGGTACTGATTGCTGGTGTGTGTGAGTCACCATGCCAGGTATTGCTGTACATGCTTACCGGGGGATTGAACCAGGGGCCTTGCACTTACCACTGAGCTAAATCTCCAGCCCGGTAATGGTTTTTATTTTTATTTTTTAAAGTGGATATTGGAAAGGTTTTTCAAAGAGGTACTCAGGTTTGGGGCTTCTGTGATGATATACATATAACCTTAAGGTCTTGAGCACTCTTGACAGGTCATGGGTGGGGCTCAAAGCAAGGCAGGGAGTAGTCAGTGTCTGGGTCTATCAATAACCTCGTCGTCTATGTGCTAGGCCTGTAAGATCTGAGACGTTTAAAATTCCACCATGGTCTGTTTCTGGTACCATCCTATAGACCTCTAACAATGTCCAAACCTTTAGAACTTTATTATGTTCATAGAGCTTTAGAAAATAAAGGAGAATTGGAATTTGTTCACTCAAAGGGCAGATGACCAAAGATCAACAAATGAGACATTTGAGGTAACCAGATAAATATGAAACCCCTCGGGGTCCCATAAGAATCTTAGGGAAAGTAGTAAATTTTTCATGGTACATGGGATAGAGGCCTGAGCAAATTTAATTGTCCACTGGAGGAGAAAGATTCCGAAAGTCTGAAGATTGCAAGGTTAATATAACTAAAAACATGCTAATTGATTTTTAAAAACCAGAAACCGATAAAGAAGTAAAAATTGCCAGCGCAGCATTTCCATCCATTTGGTGTAATACATTCATGCATTAAAAAGTAAACTCACATGCCGGCCTCTCCGACTTTCCCCTCTGCAATTGCATCTGACGGTCCAGCTTTTAGAATAATGCAGTATATCGAGTCAGGAGCCCAGAGATCCATAAACCATCCAGACATCTAATAGCGCCTTAAAAGGGGCCCTGGATGCTGGAGGGTAAGTGGCCGGTAATGGCTGAGCTGGGTACGGAGGGGGAGGAGAGAGGGCCCAGGGCTTTGGGGGAAAGTGAAGCAGGACTGTACGGAGAATTTTTATAGCAGCTATAAAAGCAATCCCCATGCGCACACTGCTCGATTTTGGGGTTGGCCAAATCAACTCAGCCTCTCACAGCTCATGTTTTCAGCCTTGGCTTTCGTTCCGGCAGCTACTGTCTCTGAGACCCAGTAAAAAATGCTTCAAGAGGGAGAGGGGCGCCATGTCACTGTGGAACCAGACCAAGGATGGCTCCCAGAAAGGCCGCCTTGTTACCACGAGCTCCAGGCAGCAGGCAACCCTCTTGGTCAATGGGCTCCTGGCAGGTGATTATTACTATTCAGCACCAGCCTTTGGCTCCATGGAACTGAACAATGGTGTATGCTTCTGAGTGCAGGCCATGCTCTGCGACATGGAAAGGGCTGTCTGTCCTTGCAAAGTGTGATGATTTAGGGCTGCTGACCCTGTAGCCCATTCCCATAGGAACTCCAAATGGAAGTGCTCACCCGTCAATACTCCCTAAACTCCTGCTCTCATCCAGTCACCAGTGACAAATGGGAATTTTGTGTCCCTACTCTGCTCTGAAGCAGTCAGTCCACACTTCCAGGCTTCTTCACAACTCCCAGTTCAGACGTACTGGAGAGGAAGACCAGTCTAAGACTGATGAATGTTCAACCACCAGCAATCTGGGGGACAAAAGCCCTGATTTGTAGCGTTTGATGGTTTCCACCAGAATAAATACTCCCACCAGCTAGTAAGTCATACTACTGAGCACAGAGTTGGGAAGAGAGTTCACCATCCAATAACAGATGGAAAAAGCTTAGGGTCAGAGATAATAATAAACTGCAGAAAGCATTAAGGAAGCCATATGCTTTGTGTATTTACCAGCATTGTCTCTGATTTCATTTAATTTTAAATTTATATCACTTAATTTTTTTTTTTGAGACAGGGTCTCGCTTTGTAGTTCAGGCTGGCCCTGAGCTCACTCTGTAGCCCAGGCAAGCCTGGAACTCAGCAATCCACCTGTCTCTGCCTTCCGAGTGCTGGGATGACAGGTGTGAGTCACCACGCCCGGCAATCACTTAATTTTTAATAATCACCACGTGTAACAATAGGCTTTCGAAATTTCTAAAATATTGGCAACTGACACCTGGGAGTTAGTATGCTTGTCAGCTCATTCATACCACTGGCTGGGCTTGGGGCCTTCTTGCTTTAGGTTCTGGATCTAATCTCTTTCTGTAAATTTCTTTCACACTTCTCTTGTCTTTGTTCTTTTCTCTCCACTTCTTCCCTATCTTTCTGGGCTTTTGTCCTGTATATTAAGCACTTAGGCCCTGTACTCAGCGCACAGTGTGTGGATAGAGAGGCCCTTTGTGAGGGAGACTCCCAGGGTTCTGCCATACACAGCTGTGCTCTTCTTTGGCAGCAGGAGGATGACACTTCTCTGTCTTCCAGCAGCAAAGCATGATCAGCTCTGGTCCCTAGGCTGTGAGTGAATGTGACGTGTAACCCTTCTAGACTGCAGTGTTCATTAAAGATGTGAGATGTGGGCTGGAGATTTAGCTCAGTGGTCCTGGTGCCTGCCCAGCAAGTGCAAGGTCCCTGGTTTGATCCCAGTAACCACACAGAACAATACTGGGCATGGTGACTCATGCCCACCATCAATCAGTACCACACACCACAATGCCAGATGTGGTGGTGGTTCATACCTGTTATTGTAGCATTTGGGAGGCAGAGGCAGGAGGCTTGCCTGGGGCTACATAGTGAGCTTGGGGCCAACGTGAACTACAAAGCAGAGACCCTGTCTCAAAAAAAAAAGCTGTAAGACCTAATGCCCTCTTTCCCTGTGATAGTTATCTTGGAAAAGGACAACTGGCATGAACAAGAAATAGGCAACAGAAGTTTTGGTGTTGTTATTGGTGAATGGCCATCTGTTTGCCTGTCTTACTCAGAATTCCCATGTCTATCCCTCCAGTTCTCCCTTCTCCATCATAATCTCTAGCCTCTGGGAATTTCTGAATGTTACAGATATTCTTGGGTTCGTTTTTCTGGTTCATAAAAGTTCAGATGTCAGCAATACAGGGTTGATGAGCAAAGTTATTCCACTTCTCTAGTGTTTTATCCTGAGTATATAGCTTCCATCTCTGGATCCAAGATATAGGACCCATCTGTTATTCTTTCCCATCCAAAAAGAAAAATAAATGAAAAAAGGTTGGGAAAGAGGAACACAGTCTTTTAAGATTATACCTCCCCACCAAAGTGGCACATATCTCATTCATTGGTCAGAAATGTAGTCATGTGGTATGACTAGCTGCAAGGGAGGCTGGGTGCTGTAGTCTTTATCTGGGCTGCCAGGTACCCTGTAAAAGCTTGTTACTGGAAGAAAGAGGAAGGGATGCAGGGAGAATGGTGTGGTCCTAGCAAGGGAGGGGATTTAGCCAGTGTAGAGAAGCTGCCTATGTTGGAGGAGCCCTTTCCAAACAGATGGATTGGTCTTCTCTGGCTTCTACTACGGAATGGCCGTGCTTTTTGGGCATGCAATTCCATTTCTGCGGTATCATGCTCAATCCCAACCAGACAAGGACCTTAGAGTCACAGTGCTGCTCATTTCCTCCAATCAGTTCCAGCAACTTCATCTGAGCACCTGGATCCAGCCCTGCTTGGATTTCTCTATGTTCATCATTACTGAGCCAGTAAATTGCAGGTTTTATTTAATCCAGTGTAATTTGAGTTTGTCAGTTGCATTTATAAGAGTCCTTATCTATTACAAGGGTTTTCTTCCCAACCTTAAAAATAAGCTCTTGGGGCCGGAGGGTTAGCTCAGTGGTTCTGGCGCCTGCCTCGCAAGCACAAGGACCTGAGTTCGATCCCTGGTAACCACATATAATGCTGGGTGTGGAGACACGCCCACCAATAATCAACACCGCATACCACACAATGCCAGACGTGGTGGCTCACGCCTGTAATCCCAGCACTCGGGAGGCAGAGACAGGAGGATTGCTGAGTTTGCAGCAGCTTGCCTGGGCACCATAGTGAGCTCAGGGCCAGCCTAAACTACAAAGCAAGACCCTGTCTCCAAAAAAAAAAAAAAAAAAAGCTCTTGTGGGTGCAAACTCTTCCTCCTTTCCCCCTGTTAGTTCTGCCTGAATAGGTTAATGTGAACACCTTAATGAAGAAGGAAGGCAATATTCTAGACTTCAGTAGAGCTGGCTCCACATTCCGAGCTCACAGTTTTGCTGAAGATTGCAAGACAAAACTTGTATAGGTGATCTAACAGGCTGTCTAGAAAACATTACATGTTCTGCTGCTATTGCTGCCATTTTATGTATTTATTTCTAAAGAAAAGCTGCGTCTTCATCTCAGTCTGGGTGGGGACAAGGACCATCTCACACCACCCCTGTTAGTTATTTGGGCCGTCAGGTTACCCACAGTCCTGTGCGAAGGTGCAACAGGGTTTTTCACGGGCAGAATCACGTGATGTCTTAGGTGTGCAGAACTTTGAGGACTGGGACAACTGCTTTGCAGAGAGCATCAGAGACCTTTGGGAAGAATGAACTGAGACCTAGAGTTACTACCCAGGAAGAGCAAAAAGAAATCCTGAAATGAGCTAACCTTAATGGATGCGATGTCCAGGTCTTCTACTGAAGACCCCACCCACAGAAACAGCTGCATGTGATAGAACCTTCCTACCATGGTAGCAAATGGACAATGGTAGGTGTCAAAGTAGCAACCATAGCAGCAACAGCTAATGGTTATCAAAGCAGTGTGGTATACTAAGCACATTTAATCAGTATCTCATTTAATAATGGCACCAATCCTCTGCTCTCTGCACCACGACTGTCCCCGGTTGGCAGATGACAGAGTGGGAGAGGCAAGCGTTTTGCCCAAGAGGTTCTGACTGCAGAGCCCACACTTTCTAACCTCCTCGGCCATGAAGAAGCCCGTGATGTTACTGACTGGGTTGGAAGTAATGACATGCTCTGTCGGTTAAGAAGATACTAACAAGAAGTGTTGCCATTTGATCACCAGTATTATTTCTGACAAATTTATGGCTTGTATATGAGTATATGAAGGGTAGATTTAAGAGTTCTAAGAATGGGCTGGAGATTTAGCTCAGTGGTTCTGGCTCCTGCCTTGCAAGCGCAAGGTCCTGAGTTCGATCCCTGGTAACCACATATACTGCTGGGTGTGGAGACACACCCACGAACAATCAACACCGCACACCACAATGCCGGACGTGGTGGCTCACACCTGTAATCCCAGCACTCGGGAGGCAGAGACAGGAGGATTGCTGAGTTTGCGGCGGCTTGCCTGGGCACCATAGTGAGCTCAGGGCAAGCCTGAACTACAAAGCGAGACCCTGTCTAAAAAAAAAAAAAAAAAAAAAAAAAGAGTTCTAAGAACAACACAGAAGATAGGAAACTGTAATGGGGAATGCTTATTCCCTGCTGTATGCCAAACCATTGAGGAATTTTGGAAAGGGAAGCACCACATAGAAAATACAGTGAACATGTTCTCTGAGGAGAGTCATGCCCTAAAAATAAAAATAAAGTAGCTATTGATTACAATAAAAAATTTAAACAGTTAGTGATCAAGAAGGTCAGTCAGGTTTTCTGGATTCCCTCCGCACACCTTCCTGTACATACTGCAATCTAGCCCCGTGATAAACTTTTTCATGTGGCATTTTCATTTTGGTTTATTTTTCTGTCGATTTTCTCCCACTATTTTAAATTGTCAGCATTATTATTATTATTATT
>PVIC010052850.1:0-12064 GCA_004025085.1 Thryonomys swinderianus | reverse complement strand
TGAATTCATTGGGGCAAACAAGAAACTAAATAGAAAAGGGGAAAAGCAAAGAAGAAAAGAACCAAGAACAGGGAAACATGGCAGCTCTGAATATGTCCATATCAGTCATAACCATTAATGTCAATGGATTTAATGAGCCAATTAAAAGACACAGACTGGCAGATTGGATCAAGAAGCAAGATCCTCAAATCTGCTGCATACAGGAAACACACCTAATTCAGAAGGAAATCCATAGACTGAAAATGAAAGGTTGGAAAACGATCCTCCATGCCACAGGAAACTGCAAAAAAGCAGGAGTGGCTATCTTGTTTGCAGATAAAATAGATTTCAATCCCAAACTGATTAAAAGAGATAAAGAAGGTCACTATATTCTTGTACAGAGAACTATCCAAGAGAAAGAAATAACAATCATGAATATTTATGCACCAAACTCTAATGCACCCAACTATATAAAAAAACATTACTGGACATGAAGAGCCAGTTAACCACAAGTACAATAATAGTAGGAGATTTTAATGCTCCATTGTCACAAATTGACAGATCAACTGGACAAAGAATCAATAAGGAAATACTGGAGCTAAATCAAACTTTTGAGCAAATGGACTTATTAGATGGCTACAGAATTTTTCACCCTTCAAAGCAAGAATATACCTTCTTCTCAGCTGCTCATGGATCATTCTCCAAAATAGATCACATTCTATTCCATAGAATAAGCTTAAGTAAAGGCGAAGGAATCTAAGTTGTTCCTTGTATACTATCAGAACATAGTGCCTTGAAACTGGAGCTGAATAGCAGAAGAGATTCCAAGTTCCCCACAAACACATGGAAATTGAACAACACACTGTAAACCAAGCAGTGGGCCACAAAAGAAATTAAAGAAGAAATTAAACAGTTTCTACAACTAAATGACAATCCCAGCACAACATACAGGAATTTATGCGAGATGATGAAAGCAGTTCTGTGAGGGAAATTCATAACAATGAATGCCTACACTTGGAAAATAGAGCAAACTGAAATAGACTATCTAACAATGAACCTCAGACAATTAGAAAAAGAGGAGCAAAACAAACCCAAAGCACGTACTAGAGAGGAAACTGTAAGGATCAGAGCAGAAATTAAAGCAATGGAGACAGAACAATACAAAAATTCAATGAATCAAAGAGTTGGTTCTTTGAAAGGATAAATAATATCGACAGACTCTTAGCCAAAATTATCAAACAAAAGGAAGGAAAAGTCTCAAATCCATGCTATAAGGAATGAAAATGGGGAAATCAGCACAGACCCAGAGGAAGTCCAAGGGATCATAAACATGTACTTTGAAAGTCTATACTCCAAGAAGATGGAAAAATCTAGAAGAAATGGATAGATTCCTAGACACATATAAATTTCCAAAGCTGAATGAAGATGATATAAAAATGTTAAACAACCCAATATCAATCTGGGAAATTGAAAAATGTAATAAAAAACCTACCAACAAAGAAAAGCCTCGTCCTGATGGCTTCACTGCTGAATTCTACAAAACTTTTAAAGAAGAGTTAATACCAGTACTTCTCAATCTCTTTAATGAAATTGAAAAGGAAGCAGTACTCCCCAAATCATTTCTTGAAGCAACCATCACCTTGATTCCAAAAGCAGGGAAAGATCCCACCAAAAAAGAAAACTATAGGCCAATCTCTCTAATGAACATTGATGCAAAAATTCTCAATAATATACTGTCAAACAGAATACAGAGAGTTATCAAGAAAATCATACACCCTGATCAAGTTGGATTTATCCCAGGAATGCAAGTTTGGTTCAACATACATAAATCAATCAATGTAATACATTATATTAACAGACTCAAGGAAAAAAAAAACATGATTATCTCAACAGCCACAGAAAAAGCATTTGACAAAATCCAACACCCATTTATGACCAAACTATACAGAGAATTGGAATCGATGGACTATATCTCAATTTAATACAAGCTATTTATGAGAAACCAACAGCCAGCATCATACTCAATGGGCAAACACTGAAACCTTTTACACTAAGGTCAGGAATGAGACAAGGATGCCTGCTGTCACCACTCTTGTTCAATATAGTGCTGGAAACAGCCATAGCAATCAGGAAGTACAAAGATATAAAAAGAATAAAGATAGAAAAGAAGAAGATAAACTGTCACTATTTGTGGATGATATGATACTCTATCTAGAGGATCCTAAAAACTCAACCAAAAGACTGCTAGACTTAATTACCAAATTTGGTAGTGTTGCTGGATACAGGGTCAACACTCAAAAATCAGCAGCCTTTGTCTACACAAACAAGAGACTCACTGAAAGAGAAATGGGGGAGTCAATCCCTTTCACAGTAGCACCCAGAAAATGAAATATCTAGGAATCAGCGTAACAAAGGAAGTGAAAGACCTCTACTCTGAAAACTATAGGACTCTGAAAACTGAGATAGAAAAGGAAACCAGAAAGTGGAAGATATCCCTTGTTCCTGGGTAGGGAGAACAAACATGGTCAAAATGGCTATACTCCCACAACTACTATACAGATTCAATGCAATTTCAATTGAAATTCCAATGGTATACTTCAAAGAGCTAGAGAAAATAATACAAAAATTCATCTGGAAACCCAAGAAACATAGAATAACAAAAGCAATTCTAAGCAAGCATGACATGGCAGGGGGTATTACAATCCCCAATTTAAAACTCTACTATAAAGCTGTGGTGATAAAAACTGCATGGTACTGGCAAAGTAACAGACTTGAGGACCAGTGGAATAGATTAGAAGACCCAGAAACAACTCTGGATATACTAAGCCACCTTATCTTCGACAAAGGAAGCAAACATCCCCAATGGAGAAAAGACAGCCTCTTTAACAAATGGTGCTGGAAAAACTGGGCTTTAACATGCCAAAAGCTAAAGCTAGACCTAGTTCTTTCACCATGCACAAAAGTAAACTCACAATGGATACAAGACTTAAACATTAAAACAGAAACGATAAGCCTGCTGGAAAACAGGCTAGGTAAACTCTTGGAGACATTGGCTTAGGCAGAGACTTTATGAATAAAACCTGCATAGCACAAGAACTAGCAGAAAGAATCAACAAATGGGATCTCATCCTACTGAAAAGCTTCTGCACAGCAAAAGAAGTCTCTGGCACTGCTAAAAGACAACCAATAACATGGGAAAAAGTGTTTACTAGCTGTTTATCAGACAAAGGGCTATTATCTACAATATATAAAGAACTCAAACAGATCAGCTTCCCCAACTTTAAAGACCCAATTCAAAAATGGGCATCTGAAATGAACAGACACTTCTCAGAAGCAGAAGTCAAAGCAGCCAAGAAGCATATGAAGAAATATTCAACATCACTGGTCATTCAAGAGATGCAAATGAAAACAACACTGAGATTTCATCTCACTCCACAAAGAATGGCCACTACCACAAAATCAACCAATGATAAATGCTGGAGTGGCTGTGGGGAGAAAGGAACTCTTCTCCACTGTTGGTGGGATTGCAGACTTGTGCCACCATTGTAGAGATTCGTGTGGAGATTTCTCAGAAAACTAGGACTACGGGTCCCATTGGACCCTGCTATCCCCCTGCTAGGAATATACCCAAAAGAATTTTAAGAATCACATTGGAAAGACAGATGTACACCCTTGTTCATAGCAGCTCGGTTAATTATAGCTCAATCTTGGAAACAACACAAATGCCCATTAAGTGGCGACTGGATAAAGAAGTGTTTTTTTTTTTATAAAATGTAGTATTATTCTGCCATAACGAATGACAAGATCAATCCATTTAAGTACAAATGGAGACACCTGGAGGATATACTAATAAATGAAATAAATAGATCACAGATAGTCAAATATCGGATCTTCTCTTTGACATGAACTCCTGTAGATGCAAATGAGCTGTAAAAAGTCTGACTGCTTTTATAGAGTGGGAAATTTACATAGGAAATTTGGTGTGGGAATGTAATGAGGGGAAGGAATAAATATGATTCAGAGAGAAAATAAAGTATGTATAAAGGGGGTGGGGATGTGTGGGTGGGTAGGGATATGGGTAGAAATGAGAATTAACTTGTGTCATATACTGGTACAAATTCCCCAATATTATATGTGATTCTGAGGTGTATATAAATTGTACCAATAAAGAATCAATTAAAAAATCATAGGCTAAATTTTGCCTTATATATTACATAAAACTGTGTAGATGTTTCGTATATTAATATCCAATTTATCATACAACACAATGTGTGCTTCTGTTTCATGACATATAAGCACATTTTGAAAAGCTCCATAAATCTCAAGTCATGACATATTTCCCTAAAAAACTTTGCTATGCTCCCCAAATTTTGTACATGGCATTACTGGCCTTTATTATTGAGGAAGAGACTACACAGTTTATTTTAAAACTTGATTCTTAGGTTTATCCTCATAAGCCAAAATTTTATCAAAATAACTCCATGATTATGAAATGTCTTTTTGGCTCTTAAGTGGTGCATTCAGTAGAATGTAAGAATCCTTCATTTTTTCCATAGGAAGAATGTTTTTCTACTATGATACCTATCTAAAGCATTCTTCTACAGCCAAAAAAAAAAAATTTAACTCAAACACTGTTACTGTTTTATATAGTTTTTTCTGGGTCCACCCTTCTTTTTTTCTGCCTTTAAACATTTATACATCAACAAATATGTACATGCATATATATATATATATACACACATATATATGTTTATACACACAAATATATATATATATATATATATATATATATATCAGCAATAGAAATAGTATATACATATATATGAAATGTTTAAGAGGTAATATTTCTTATAATATTGCTCAGAATGATACATGAAAGTATATCATCTCTGTGTTCTACATATTGCCATTCTTCAATTTGAACAAAATTTAATGTTCTATGTAATTATATATTGTCATATATTATGAATTGATTAAAAGGACAGTAATTTCAAGATCAATTCATATTTCATGGACTATGATTTCTAAAAGATTAAGATCTGTTTCAATTCATATGCTAAATGCTCCCCATCTTCATTCCCAACATTGCTTGTGAAACTAGCTCCAGCATGTTTTATACTAGATAATTCAATTGAGGGGAAGAAGAGAGGTGGAGTTAGAAAAGGAAGAGGAGCATCCTAAGCACTATGGTCAGGGCACTGAGGATAATAATTTTTCCTGTCGATCCTTTAGATTCCCTTTGACTGAGATGACTACAGAGCTGAAAAGATACACAGGATTATAACAGCAGAGCAATATTTTTGTCTGTGTTAAACTTATGTATCCTTCATAAAAAATTTAAGTTAAAACAAAAACGAATGAAGACCTTTGGGTCCTTTTTTCCAGAAAGCAACTAAGATGAAGGTCGCAAAAACTTTCTCCACAGAAACACTTTTATGTGCTAGGTTCACTTTTACCTCAACAATACAGTATAACCCATTATTCATTCTGTTCATCAACATTACTAAGTTGGGATATACTTTATCATAATAAAATGACGGAAAATTAGCTGAGTTTTCTGTCTTTACTATAAATCATTTCAATTCAGTGAACTATTAGTTATCTTAGCAAAAAAATGGTTTAATGCTTGTGGGTTTTTTGTAATACATAAGAAAATGAGCTTCAGTAACATCAACACTGAACCTGCTAAGTACTCCATTAATATTGTGCTTGGCCCTTAATCTTCTCTCATTAAGCACTTTAATAAACATATGGTGACACTCAGTTGAGGTCAAATGTAAGTAGACCTTCTCTTATCAATTCTATGGGGAATCTGTTTAACATTTGGAAATTACCCTTTGAGAAAAACATAGACATTTAGTTTCACAGGCAAATGAACTTCATAAATCCTTCATTTCTAGATTGAACTGTCATCTGGTATGACTTAAATCAGTTTAAATGATAGCCATTAAAGACTCTTATACAGTTACTGAGCCTGACCTGATGGATTTTCCCAAGGATCTATTATGGCTTTATATAAATAGGCTTGAAAAGTTTTATCTGGTCTCATCTCTGCTCTTCTTTAGTTTTATAGTCTTTTCACAGAGTAACCTAAAAGCTCTTCATTCACACTGTGCACAGTATTTTCCCTTCCATCTTGTTCTTTCATGTCTGGGACCATGACATAGGAGGGGGCCAGTGAGAAAGAGGGCCAAGGCAAAAAGGTAAGTGAATCTACTATATTCTCTTTTCTCTACAGTTACTAAACATTTAATTACCTCTTGAACCAGTACCCCATCTCCTTGCCTGATGAGATTGCTACCATATTGTCATACTGTAAAACTGTCTATTAATGGGAAAAAAGAATAAATTTAAGGTGACAATTGACTTAACTCCAAATCTTGTGTATTGGTAAAAACACACAAAACCCATATACACAAAAGTGATCACATGGCAGAAATGGAAGAAGGAACTTTAAAATACGGTGAATAGAAAACAATAGAACAATGAATCCTAGTACCACAATTAAAACTTTCCAGAGGCTATAACTTTGCTATAAATTGTGAATCACAATTGTCTTAGCTACTTTCTTCATGTCCTAGACAAAATACACCACACGCAAGTTAAAGGAAGAAAGGTTTGTTTTGGTTTCCAGGTCATAAAGAGTTCAGTTCACAGTTAGATGGCTTCAAGGTAGGGCAATGTAGCAAAAGGGCATCATGGAAGAGAAATGGTTCATGGCAGGCAGAATGCAGGAATCAGAGAGGCAAGCAGCAAGCATATTCTATGTAGGCTCTCAGAGGAGTAGCACTAACACCCAGCATGGGTGTGGCCACCCTTAATCCTAGCACTTCACAGTGAATCAGTCCCAGCACCACATGCTATAGATCCAGCCACCTGAAAAACTCCACCTATGACCATATGAGGCCTTGGGGGTCATTAGGTACAAGCCATAATAGTAATCATGACTCATAAATAGTACTGTAGATTACTGCAATGTCTTTCAAAATTTTTTCTAAGATTCTCCTTAAAATCTTTATTTTTAAATCTCAAAGAATTTTTAATTATGTTTATACACCACTGCTATTAATTACATTAGTACTTTAAGCACAGATATTTAAAATATTTATGTATTTAGTTATTTAGTAACAAAAATGGCAAGACCAGTATATGATAACATAATACATTTTAGTTCATAGAGTATCTGGCACAGTAGAAATTGTATTTTCACAGATGCTATCAATATTCAACCTGCCACATGTAGATTCTGGAAAACTTCACAGTTCATGTTGGGTAGTACAGATATTCTTTATGGCTTGGATGAAGAATGACTTCCAACAGCCTCACCCACCTACATGAGGGACTTTTGGAAGGTGCCTGAATCCTGGGAGCAATAGAGCTGACTGGACGTCAGGAGACAGTTTGGTCAGAAGAGGTCAGGTGGATTTAAATCTCAAAGAGACAGGAAAGAAAACCAAAACAAACAAACAAACAAAAAGAGCCAAACAAGGGAATGCACTAAACCTCTTTTGGAAAGAATTTTTCCTCCATCTCAGAAGATTCCTGGAGAGTATTTTCACAGCCTTAGCATACCAAATTGGTCTCTATCACTTTTTAAATATTTTTTAAACTTTAAAAATTTAAATTTTGGCCAGGCATGGTGGCTTACACCTGTAATCCCAGCACTTGGGAGGCAGAGACAGGAGGATTGCTGAGTTCGAGGCTTGCCTAGGCTACATAGTGAGCTCAGAGCCAGCCTGAACTAAAAAGCGAGACCCTGTCTCAAAACAAAACAAAACAAAATTTAAATTTTGGGGCATTAAACTCACAACCTTGTGCTTGCAAGGCAGGCAGTAGCATCACTGAGTAAAATCCCTGGATCCTTAGCACTTTTATAACCCTGAGGAAATTCATTTCATAGGGCAGCAAAGAGAACGGAAAGACAGTATCTTCTCTCTGGTAACCCTGGACAGTTTCAGTCTTAGCCTCTAGTTCAAACCTAAGAGAAAGTAAGTGTTTGATGGGTGCAGGAGTCTCAGGAACTGCATGTGACTTAAGTTACACTTTCTTTTATTTGCTGACCCATGAAATTATCTTAACACAGGTCACTGACTTCTATAATTAAAATGTAAAAGATTAGCTGATAAAAATCTAGACCTAAGGACTAAATGCACTCTGATTGGAAGCGTGCTTAACTACCTTGTCTTTCTTTCAGACTTTTTGAACCCAAGAAGAGGAAATAAAATAGACCTTTAAGAAGATTATATAAGGAAAATACAGACCTGTAGGAATTTAGAAGGATAATGCGCAGAGCCGAGCAGATAAAAGTCCATATATTTTATACACAGTATATCTATTTAACTCTAGTAAATATGTCTTGAAAGCTCTAAATCATGGACTGGATTTCTATGTAATCCTATAATAAAAGAAATCTCAATCTGACTTCATGTCCTCAAAAAAAAAAGCATAATGAGCACCAAGGGAGAGCAAATAAAAACACATGCAACTTATACTTCCAGCACTAAGTATGAAGCATCAAGTGCCGTGAACGCCAAATTTCTAATGAGTAGAAAACTAAACTCCAAATGTATATATGTTTTTTCACTTGACAATAAGCCAAAAAGATAACTTTTGATATAAATGAAACACTGTGTAAGTTAGCTGAAATGTCATCTGATTATGTAAAATATACTTCTTTACTCACTTTAATGATCCAGATATTTATAACTTAGTAAAATTATATGATAATTTTAAAACATTAAGATATAAATGAATCTTTGTAATGGAGACACAATTTCTGTCTACTTCAGAAGAAAGTTTGACTTTTGGATCAAACTATTCAACTTTTTTCAACATTTGTGGTATGTTTATTTCATTTTATATGTTTACACACATGCATGCCTTTTTAAACATGTCCTTACTCTGTTACTAATGATTTCTTCAACACATTAAATCAACATTGACCTGGGATAATTGTATATTTGTATCCTAATTGTGGTTTTAATACTTGGGAAGATACACTTCAGCAGACTTAGGATTTCCTCTTGCAAAGACTTTGCTTTTACCAGGAAACATGATAACTAGGAATGGAGACAACATTTTAGGTTTGGTAGTTGAAGAGATTTATGATTATAGAGATGGCCCAACTGAAATTCATAGAAGCGATCATCAGGGAGAAACTCCAGAGTAAGAACTGATAGTGCAATTTTGAAGCAGAATTTCTTGTTCTTCAGAGAAAATTCAGCTTTGTTCTTAAAGTCTTTCAACTGGTTGAAAGAGCTAGTAGTATATAACAAACAACATTTAATAGTACACAACAAGCATTGTAAACTCTGCATTTGATTTTCTAGAATAGGTATTATGCTATGATACCATGAGTGAAAAGAATTATTTTTAAAAAAATATTCATAGACTGTCCAATATTTTAACTGTTGGTTAAATTTACAGGTCCTCTTCATTCCTATCTTTGAATTTGTGACATAATTTTAGTCTTCTTTCACATCAGCCAAAGTTCTTTCTTTGTTATGTCTTAGATGACATTTCTTCCTGCAGTGAATTTTCTTGGTTTTAACCTGTCAAGAAATATATTATTTTTTCTTTGTTTTTAAAGGAAATTTTTATGGCATATAGAATTCTTCCGTGATAGTTTTCTTCCTCCACTTCTAATTTTATGTTTTACTGCTTTCTGACCTGCAGTGTTTCAAAGGGAAATTGCTCTTATTTAAGATACTTACATATGATTAGTTGTTTTTCTGTTGTTTGCAATAATTTATTTTTGTCTTTTGTTTTCAATTATTTGACTATAGAATGATCAGATGTATGTATTTTACAGTTATCCTTCCTTGAACATTGTTTACTCCACTCCATTACAGAGGTAGCTGTGATAAAGATGGCCCTTGTCTTCTGAGAGCTCTGTCCTTGCCTCAGACTGCAGAATGTATATCTATTATCATTTAATACTAAAGTTTTTTTCCAAAACTTTGTTGTAATGAAAGGAATATCAAAAAAAAAAAAAAGACAAATAGCTAGGCATGGTGGCTCACGCGTGTAATCCCAGCACTCAGGAGCCAGAGACAGGAGGATTGCTGAGCTCGTGGCTTGCCTGGGGTACATAGTGAGCTCAGAGCCAGCCTGAACTACAAAGTGAGACCCTGTCTCAAAAAAAAAAGACAAATAAGAGTCATAGTTTTATTCTGTTGCTATATGAAATGATGCCTAAGGATAATGCTGACAATGGAATTGAATTTTTTAAATAAAAATATTTAAATTCAAATCTCTTTGAAATATATTTGTCCTGCCTGTTATGTTTATACTTTTAAAAATCTCCTATCCACTTTATGTCTAGGTGAGATAAGTAAAGGATAACAGATATACATTAAAATTAACAATTTTTTGTTTCAAATGAAACTTGAAAGTGTGATATTACATAAATAATTCTCATATTTGTTCCTTCTTTATTACTTAGATATGTTTTCAGTGTGGTTCATTAGTTTATTACATTTTCTCTTTACATTATTCAAACCTGTCCTATCAGGTGAGATAACACATTTTACATTTAAAAACTAGTATGCATCTATAGATAGAAATATAGATAAGTTTGACTTTTATCTTAGCTAATTGAAGTTGTCACAATTTTTTGCAGAAGCACAAACAGAAAAAATTATTTTGCCTTCAGTAAGCGTAGTTATTTCAAAACTCATGATATTAAGGACAGAAGGAAAACACTTAAGTAAAATCATACTGCTCCTAGTCATACTCCTATTCTTTACTTCCAACTCTTTGACTGCATGAAAGAGAACATTATTTGCTTTCCTTGTGTTTGCACAGCATGCCAGAACATGCACGGTTAGAAACAGAAGACCATGATTTTAGTCTCAGCTGTCCTGTAACTACTGTTTGCATAGAGAATGAGTGGCTTAACATAATGACTCGAATTTCTTCAGGTTAAACAGAGGAAAGCTCTTGCTATTATTATTCTTGCTAGGAATATATTAGGCAATTTATGTGATAGAGTTATGTTGGTCACTTAAATAACTGCATGAGTGTTAGTGGGAATGTAGACTGGTACAACCATTATGGAGTTCAATGTGGAGATTCCTCAAAAAACTAGGATTAAGGGTTCCATTTCACCCTGCCATTCCTTGGCTGGGGACATACACAAAAGAATTACAAAATTCACATTGGGTTTGGTGGCTCAAACCTGTAATCCCAGCACTTGGGAGACAGAGGCCGGAGGATTACTGAGTTCGAGGCTTGCCTGAGCTACATAGTGAAGTCACGGCCAGCCTGAAATACAAAGTGAGTCTCAAAAAATAAAAAGAATGACAATATTCATATCACAGTGACATATGTGCACCATGTTTATATCAGCTCAGTTTGTGATAGCTAAATCTTGGAAACAACCAAAATGCCTATCAACTCTAGACTGGATAAAGAAGATGTATTGTGTGTGTCTGTGTCTGTGTGTGTGTGTGTGTGTGTGTGTGTGTGTGTGTGTAAAATGGAGTATTACTCTGTCATAAGGAAGGATGAGATTGAATCATTTATACTCAAATGGACATACCTTCAGGACATACATATTTATGAAATAAATAGGTCAAAGATTTATAAATATCCTATCTTTTCTCTGGTATGAGAAAATGAAGTTGTAAATGTGTTTTAGAATGCATGATCAATATTGTGAAATAGTAAATATTCAGTGGGAAATAGGGTTTAGGGGTAAATGATGAGGAAAGAAAAAAATTGACGGTAAATAAAAGGAAACAAAGCTTGTATATACAGGGGCAGGGGGTGGTAGGTTGGATAGGGGAAGGGGCAAAATAAGAATTAAATTGTGTCATAGCTAGTACAAATTCTCAATGTGGAATGCAATTGTGATGTGTATATATAATATACCAATAAAATGTACCAATTAAAAATACTACATGAGTATATCCAGATTATTATTCACTAATAATTCAAGGCACCTGAAGTCTGTGTTTAGTTACAATAAATAGACACTTGTAAAATGTCCTATTTTGCTTTGTGTATTTTGTTGAAGATTCAGAGGCTCCTACAAAAACATCAAATTCTTCAGTTTTGCTATCAGAAGTATTGACATCAACAA
>PVIC010052848.1:0-12029 GCA_004025085.1 Thryonomys swinderianus | reverse complement strand
CAACCTTCTATGGTTTTTCTCCACTCGGTCCCTGTTGCCACCGCTTTGTCAGCCTTCATCACCCTCGTCTGCGAAAGCTTTCCAGCCCCCTTTGAAGAACGAATGCCACACGTACACCCCCCCCCCCCAGTGATGCAGGCGCCATCTCTGCCTGCGGAGACCCCTAGTGTCATTTAAGGTCCATCTCAGAAGCAGATGCTTCTCGGATCGCTCCATTGGTTTTGAGCTCTTGAACTACTGCACTGTAGGGTCTTTGGTCTGTTCTTTGATGCCTCTCATCACATTTTGATTTACATTAGTCATTATTGTGATTGCTTCTTTTGGAAGACTCAGAAAATCCTCTCAAAGATCTTCCTACATGGACTGAGACTATTATTTCTAGGCAGTGTAGGTGAAGAACTACAAGCCCCTTCACAGTTATCATCGGCCTTTCTGCAGTGAGCAAGAAGAGCTGTGCTGTACCTAAAAAGTTTGTCAAAATCCTCCCAGAATTTTGCTTACTAGTTTGATAACCAATCACTAGACAGAAAAGAGACAGACATAGCAGCACGTGTCCAGCAGTGCCCCAAACAAAATGATTAATTAATCTATGATTAGAGATTGCCATGCATTCTCAATTTCTCATCCTTGTGAAATAATGGAAGGACTCAGGACACCCCCGGCTCCTCACGCCTGAGAGTTGCCTGGTGTGGTGTGAGAAGGTCTAGAGGTGAAAGGAGGACCCCTCTGCCTTGGTAATGCTGAGTGCGTTCATTTCAAAGCAGCTCCAGGGCTCATGACCCCCAAGTTCAGCCAGGAGAACTGGCAATCATCAGGTCAGTAAAAATTCCTCACTGAAATTAACAGGGAGCAGAGAAGCTAACATCATTTGTGTTCCTCGTGGTTTCAATTTCATGGCAATTCCACAATCATACACAACCGTAGAAGGCTCCCTAACATTTTCAGGCTCTGGGACAATATGTTGGGGCAAATGCACCCAAAGCAACCTTCGTGTCTCTCTCAGTCTCACACCATCTGCAGGCACCAGCTTTCTCTGGCTGCGCAGGCAGGTGGAGGGGCCCCTCTGTCCACATTTAGATCGCACTTGCTTCACACTTTAACACATTATGTATTGAATGGGTGTGGCGCCCCCACTGTGAGCACTCACACCCTTCCTTCTTATGTTGGGAGCCTGATAGAATCTGTCACTGCTGAGTGTGGTGAGTGAATGAATCAGCTGAAATAGGATTACTTTATTTTTATTTATTTTATACTGCTGGGGATCCAACCCGGGCCTTGTGGATGCTAAGCATGTGCCCTGCCATTGAACTAGACCTTCAGTCTTTGGCCTCAGTTATGGAGATGCTCAGTAACCAACTCAGTCAAGCCAAGGCCCTTGATTCACCAAGGTTAGTGTATGCTTTCCCATTTTATTTGGTTCAGTGATATGAAAAATGTACATGATCCTAAATTTCAAATGCTAGTTCATATGGGAGATAGCTTCTCAACACCGTATCTAGATTTTTCTCAAGTTCCCTCGGGTAAAGTCAGTTTTGTAGTTAATATTGAGTTCCTGACCAAACACAGCTTATGCCAGTTGTGAAGAAAGAAACAGCCACATTTTTATGGTTTGAATGAAGACATGATCGTGGGAACATGTCCGGTTCTTTCTGAGGCCCTGGTAAAGTTAGTGAAAAGCCAATTCAGCTTGGCTGTCCTGTGTACCCGGATGGAAATAGGGGCAGGTGAAGACTATCAAACAGGAGGAGACGGAGCAAGAGGAAACAGGCCCATTCTATAAGTCCTTGTTCAATCAAGCCAGCTTGGGCACACAGAGCAGGGGAAAACATTTTTTTTTTCAGTGTCTGAGATCAAACACTCAGCTTCCTATACATGCTAGGCAAACAGTCTACCACCGAGCTATCCTCCAAGCCTCTCACTGTATATAACTCAGAATTATTTTATGAACAGATGGCAGTGACATGGGAGAACCCAAGGGATATTACTTAAGAGAAGATTGTAGTACATAAAGCTGTATTCCCAGCATAAATTTATAATGAAAAGCACACTTTTGCACCCACAATGTAAAAGAAAATGTGTTAACTAGTGAGAAAGCAGTTATTTCTAAATAATGATATGACCAGTGATTTTGTATTTTTTTTTTGGTGTTTTTCAAAAACCGATCACATTCATGACAATATTTGAAAAATCAGAAAAAATATTATGGAAAAATCTAGCTAAGCAATAGCAAACACAAAACTTTAACTGTGCCCCCAGGAACAAATACACAAATATATAAAAGTATACCTTTCTATCAGGGTGGTAATAGTCCTGACCATCAAAGTTCCATAGCTCTCCCACGGGAGGTTTAACCACAGTGTCTAAGATGTGTGTGGTGCCCTGGCATCCCTCACACCAGCTGCCCTTGAAACAGAGTGGCACAATCCCCACAGGTAGGGTTGCCCACCAGCCAGGGATGGGAGTCAGCACAAGAAACCCAAGTGCTAAACAAGATCATTTGTATTTCTTCCATGTGGGAACTTAGGCTGGGTTAAAAGGAGAAGAGAGAAGATACATAAAACACCTCACGTTCAAGAGACACCTAGAGCAATGTGATAGAACGTAGTGATCTCAGTGGCCCACACCGCTGCGGGTTCCCTGTTCCACCGAGCCTGTCTACACGACCCGATTTTGTCCATGAGGCATCCATGAACACAACATTGGTGCCTGATGAACCTTTACACTCTGGGGCCAGCCCTTGTGGAACCCCGAGCCCACCATTCTGTTAGGAAACCTGAAATGGAGCAAAGGGTGTAGTTCATGAGTAGAGCCTATGCTTGGGGCCCTGGCTTAACACCCCCTAAAAAGACCTGGGATTCACAACTACATGGATGGAAACCCAGCCATGTGGGGTTTGTCTCAGCTGAACCCAGATTAGATTAGTAGAGCCACCTAGCCATTACACTGAATCATGAGGGAAAATATCCTTTTCAACCACTATTTTAAGAAGTAGTTTGTTACCAGCAATAGATACAAAAAGGACGCCTGTTGCTGAGGCTACCCTTGAATTATGCTTTTATGCCTGGCTCACCTAAACCAAGTGGAGCATCCAGTCTCACCGTCCATTCTCCTTCCCGCAGTCTCACAGTGATCCTGCGTTACTCTAAGGTCATGGTTGTCCAACCCAAGCGTTCGAGGAGCTGAGCCAAACAGCCAAGTGTCACTGGGGAGAAACATTATTGATCTTGTTCACTGGAACTTCTGATGTCTGGTGTGGTGTCTACCACATGGCTGCAACTTTAACAATTTTTTTTTTTTTTTTTTTCTGTTTGGAGACAGGGTCTCGCTTTGTAGTTCAGGCTGGCCCTGAGCTCACTATGGTGCCCAGGCAAGCTGCCGCGAACTCAGCAATCCTCCTCTCTCTGCCTCCCAAGTGCTGGGATTACAGGCATGAGCCGTGACGTCCGGCATTGTGGTATGTGGTGTTGATTGTTGGTGGGCGTGTCTCCACGCCCAGCATTATATGTGGTTACCGGGGATCGAACTCAGGTCCTTGCGCTTGTGAAGCAGGCACTGGAACCACTGAGCTAACCCTCCAGCCCTTAACAATATTTTTAAATACAGGAAACCCTCAAGTCACGAACAACCTGACATATGAACAACTTAGCCTCACGGAAGATTCATCTGCCTCCTGTTATCCACAGCATGTACCCAGGTACTCATCCAGATCTCAGCTGTAATGACTTAGAACCGATTTGAGTTACAACCAGCCCTCGGGAACCAATCAAGTTCATAAGTCAAGAACTCGAATGAACTGTAAATGAACATACAAATCTTGGGAGTTTGTATAAAATACGGATTCTACATTCCATCTTTGTTAGATTCCAACTCAGGTGATTGCGTTGTTATTAAACCTTCTGAGTGTGGCCGAGGCAGGTGACCTACCGATCAGGCTTAACCAATTTCCAGCTGACTACCTGGAATTACCTGGAAAGCCCACTAATGTGATAACAGCTGTGTCTTCAGGGCCACGAGGCCTGAAGAACAGTGTATGAACCACACGTTGGAACTGGAAATGTCATTCACAGGATTCTGAAACCTTTCATTGTTAAGTATATCATATAGGGGACTAAAATAGTTTATCTACTCTCAGGAAATCAATTAGGATTCACTATGAGATCTTTCGTTCCTCCTGAGAAGGGACACTCAGGGCTTCGAAACCTCTGCACAAAACGTTTCAGGGAAGGGACATGCTAAACACATGTCTTGTTCTACACGATCTCAGGTGTGCACGATCCCTTTTTTTTCTCCTGATCCTCTTCTACCACTTCTGCTTCTAAGTGTCAGCTCTTCCAAAACACTAGTGCAATGTGCCATTTCACTTCTTCCATTAGTTCTGACTCAGTCTAGGCTCTGTTTGTAATTTCTTTAATTTTATCCAGCCCCAGCCATCTGGTGTCTGCTGCTGTCTCTGACCCTGACATCAGATGGGATTGGCCAGTCTCAGTTCTGAGCCCGCTGGGGCTTTCCAGGCCTCAGCAGGACTTTGCAGCCCTTGCCTGAACTTTTGGACCTCTATCTCCTTCCTCGCCTGAGTCTGGACTCTTTAAGGAAAGGGCTGTCTTTCCCTCAGCCCTGACTCTCTACCCCTGAGCACCACGCCTAGCCAGAGGAGAGAATCCGCACACTTGCGAATGGAGCGTGTGGAGGTCAGGGCCTCCTCGGGCAGGCTTAGGCCTTTGGACACAGAGGTGCTCACTTTAGGATGTGGCCACAGATTGATCTCTGATTCTGATTTCCTGCTGTTGGTCTTAGAGATTTTGAAAACCTTTTTTTATTCTTCCTTGCAGAGGCTTTTGAAAACCAAACAATTGATCTTTAGCTGGTGGGGCAACTAGTAGGTTTAGCTGAATTTGCCCACATGGGTATTATATATAAAGTTAATATTTGATGTCAATGATTAGATTAAGGTATTAGAGAACAAACTCCTCCGAAGGATAGTTCTGAATGTTTGGTGCCTGCTAGAATACTCCAGCTAAGGTACTACAAAGACTTCAAAGATTGGAGGCCCACAGATACCAAGCCCCAAGTCCTGAGACTTGTTTCTCTTTTGGCGTCTAAGAAAATGGCAAGTTCTCTCTGTGCAACTCACACAATATTTCTCACATCTCCCTGAGTCCTACTTTCTGCTTCTTCTTCTGCTTAGGTTTTTTGAAAATAGTCTCCTCCTTGGTCTCCAAGTCTCCCCTCCTCTTCCAAATACTGGGGACATGTTCCTGTTTCTAAGGCCCAGGTTTGACCAAATTATGCCCCTGCTGGACAACATGCAAAGGCTTCCCGTGACCTACATACTGGATGGAAACCAAACTCCTCAGTTTGTGTTACTCTCGGTGGTAAAAACCCTACCTAATCACGCACCGTCTTTGGGAAGTAAGAATGTGAGGCAGAGGCTTGATCGAGTCACTTTCTTGTCATGGGAACTAAAATACCTGAAATCTGAAGATTAAAGGAGGAGAAGTCGTTTTGGCTCACAGTTGTAGCCCACCGTCAGCCAGCATGGCAGACGGACAGAGTAGAGGCAAGTCGCTCACTTCATGGTGGTCAAGGGTTGGGGAAGAGAGAGAGGGAGCGGAGCTAAGGAGGGAGATGAATGACAGGTCCCTCCAGGTCACTCCCCAGTGGCCTGCCTCTTCCAACCAGATCCCAACTGTATCATCCTCCCCTAAGCTCTGCCTCTGGGGGACATTGTTGATCTAAACCATGACAAGGCTGGAAGAGGCACGTATTTATTCCACAGACATTCATCAACACTAAGTACAGGCCACGCACTGTTAGGTCCTGGGGGAGACAGCCGGGACTATAACTTCACAGAGCTTATATATGAGAAGAGACAGTCATCAATACCTGCTCCTCAGGTGAACGGGTAACGAGAGTGCCATCTGGAGAAATGAGAAGGATGGTATCTTTGTGTATCTCTACTCTGCATGGTGTGACTTTGCATTTTCTATTGTGCGAAGGGGATGGGTTTCCACCTACTTGACTTTGGGCTTGGGTCTGACATACTTCCAGAGGTTAGGAGTTGCAATGAAGTTAGGGGCTGGAAATGTGGTTGCATGGTTAAGCTCATCTGTCTTGTGCTCTCACTTCTGACACCAAAGACGGCCCCAAGTAGACTGCTGGTCTCAGAAAGTTGCTAAGTAAACTGCAAATAAAGGGTTGCTTTACAGCACTGAGTTTTTGTTATACAGCATTGTCAGGGTAAAAGCTGACTGATACAAGGGGCTTTAATTCTATTCTTTGTGAGAGTTATGTGATGTATCTACATTTGAAGTGCTATTTCAGACGGATTGGGCTACTAGTAGGAGAGGTTCTCATAATTTCTAACTTTAAGAGCGTAGAGGAAATATAGCCACTTAGATCAGCACCTAAGAAATCTGAGGATGTCTTGTTCCTGTAGCATAAAAGGACTTAACTAGAATATTTCCCTACCTGTCAGGAGGTTCCTGAGTGATGAGATTCTTCTTGTTACATGAGACAGAATGGGAGTGCCTTATACCCATTATGAAACCAGATGGGAAAAACATCAAAATTAGCAAGTTTAATGAAGCCACCTGCCCTACCTCCTCTCCTGGAAGATCTCTTTCTCTGTAAGAGATTATTACTAATTTGGTTTATCTGATCTCACTCAGGATCACTGGCCGGCACTTGACTGGGCATTGGGATATAAAAGAAAATCAGGCATGGCTAATCTGTTCTTATAGGGGGCCACAGGAAATAGAAGGGCAAATAAACTACCCCGAGGGGATAAGACACAAAGCTCAAGATTATGATGTGGAGTGAAATAAGCCAGGCTCAGAAAGACAAATAGTAATGTTTTCCTCCATATGCAGAATACAAAGAAGAGACAGAAAAGGAGAATCGAGTCTTAGTAGATAAGAGGCAGGGAAAAAGGGGGACGGAGAGGGGTGATAGGCGGGTGATGGGAAGATGAATAGGATCAAAATTTACCAAATACAATGAACCCTCTAAGAGAGATGAACTAGACGGGAACCTGGGGCATAGGGAGCTCTGCGGGAAGGATTAACGCGCGTCATGGGCATGTACTAATCTGCCACAGTGGAACCCACGAAGCTGTATAACTAACACGCACCAATAAGAAATATGGGGAAAAGGGGGAAATTCTGCCTCCCAAGCCGCCAGACAAGTAAAAGCCTGCAGGATACGCAGGAGCACAGACCCGTTCTGTGTGGCGGACCACAGACTTGAAGGACCAGTGACGCTTGTGAGGGTGACAGGCGAGGAGGAGTTGGCAGGGACTTCTGGGAAGGTGAGGATGAGGAGGCCGGGTGCGGGGAAGGGAGTGGGAGGCAGGGGAGCGAGGCCGGGACTCGGGGTTCCGAGCCGGGGGCAGCGCTCTGGAGTGTGTCCGGGTCCCTGGATCGCCCCGAACGGCCGAGGGGAGCAGCGGGGATAGGAACAGGGGGGTTACCTGTTTGCATGTGCACATTTGAAGGGTCCATCCGGTAACAACGATTTGGTGGAGGGCAAGGGAGCTTTGTGCACCACAGTAGATGAAGATGACCTGACCCAGCGGCAGGGTGCGAGGATGAGGAGGCTGAATGTGCAGACCCTGAGCGCTGGGAGACCGAGGGGCTCCCCAAGGGCTTCCAGCTTTCTGCTAAACCAGACAGCAGATGGTGACACCACTCAGGGAGTCTGGAAGCCTTCAGGGTACGAGAGGACAGGAAGTGAGCCCTCCGAGGCAGGCGTGGATAGGAGGAAGTGTGTGTCACGTGGGCAGCTGACGCCCGGAGCTCAGGACAGTGTGTTTGATGTAGATGGTGGCTGCCCAAGGAGTTCTGGGAATGCCATTTTGCATTCCCAGAGCTTGCAAAGGCGCAGAAGAATCCTTTCCACACTGGGAATGAGTTCTGGAACCCCAAAAGAATCCAAGATGGCACCTAAAATGACGTAGGAGCTCACAGGCAAGGATTCTTATCTACCGGTGAGCTGCCTGAACGCTCCAGAGACTGAACGAGCTGGTGTTTGGAGATCACGGGAGGGGAGCTAACAGGATCAGGGTCCACTACTCGGAAGTGATTCTCTAGGTTCAAATTAAGAAACAACCACACTCAGAAATGCCATAATTCTCTACTTCTCACCGATCCAATTTCCACTCACCTTAAAGGAAGATGAATTTGGCTGAATTCTATTCAGTTTCCAAAAGGCAGTGAGATTTTAGGTCTCCCAGTGCACCTCCAAGAAGACACCCAAGGGGGGGGCCCTTCTCCTGTGTTGCCAGTCAGGCCACCAGCCTCTGGTGCTCACTCGGCTACTAGGTCCTCAAGCACATACGCCAGACTTCTGTCTGCTTTTCTCCAGAGTCAGACGCTGGGCTTAAGGTATAGTAAGATAGCTCAGAACATCTGTTGACCTGAACTAAGAGGGTTTCTTGCCGCTGTTGAAGGAGCAAGAATAATGGTGATATTGTCATCCCTGTGTTTTAAATTTCCTTCTAAAAATGTTTTTATTGTACTTGCTGGCAATACATAATGTTTATGTTTCTTATGTGGGATCAATACATGCACATAACGCATCTTCCACCCCTTTTCCTTGCATCTCTTGGCTGTCTTCCCATTTGTAAAAGATTTACATCCTCATTTCTAATATCTATCTTTTATTTTGCTCTTTATTATACCCCTATTTATATTTCATATCAAAAACCCATGCAATGTTTAAGTGTCTGCATCTGATTCATTTCACTTAATATCATGGTCTCAGGATGTCACCCCTGTTTGAGGAATGAGGAATCTGTGGCGAAAGACAGAGAAGGAACCCGTCACTTATTGTACAACCTATAAATGATGGTGCACATGAGGCACACACCTGTCGTCCCAACCCTCTGGGAGGCTGAGGCAGGAGGATCACAAGTTCAAGGTCAGCCTGGGCACCTTAGTGAGACTGTCTCAAAAAAAACCTTGGCATATGTGGCGCCCCCCCAACACACACAAAATGACTGGCAGAACTGGGACTTGGGCCACACTGACTGGTTGGAGGGTACACAGCCGGCTTCTCATTCTCCTGGACACGATGGAGCAGAAGACTACGAATAAGAACCCCCTTCACAGAGCTGTTGCTCCTTGTCAGGAACTGCTGGGCTAACTTGCATTGACTCACTCACTCCTGCCGACCATCTTGGAAAAAGAAAAAGCAGCTAGTCATGGTGGTGCACAAGAGTAATCTTAGCCACTCAGGAGGCTGAGGCAGGAGGATATCAAGTTCAAGGCCAGCTTAGGCACTTTAACAAGATCTTGTCTCAGGAGAGAGGACCAGGAGTGTTGCTTCTTGGTGGAGTGTTTGCCTATGTCTGAGGCCCTGGATTCAATCCCTGAAAACAAAAACAAAAACAAAAAATCTTGCTGGGCGTGGTGGCTCACACCTGTAATCCCAGCACTCGGGAGGCAGAGACAGGCGGATTGCTGAGTTCGAGGCTTGCCTGGGCTACATAGTGAGCTCAGAGCCAGCCTGAACTACAAAGCGAGACCCTGTCTCAAAAAACAAAACAAACAAACAAACAAGCAAAAAATCATCTAAGGTGTTCTCAGGTATGTAGATTACATGAATTAAGCGCTTGAGATAATTGAAGGCATTGCAGAATAAATTGCATATGTCTGGTGCTTTCTATTAAGGGGAACTGCGTGATCCTGGCCACCTGTGTTTCTTCAGCTTCTAGAAAACCTTCGCGGAGTTTCCTTTCCCACGGTTTACAACAAGCACGGATCTTTTGGCGCCCTCTACTGTTCAGTTTCAGCACTGCCCATAGTCTGGTTTATCAGGCCGAGCGAAAAGGGAGAAAAGGCAGCTTTTTGGTGGAAAGCGGCGAGCCACCGAGTGCATCCAAGGAAGAATACACTGTCTTAAAAGAAAAACTCGTCGGTTCCGATCCGTCAGAGACTAGGACGTCTTGTCGGCCCTGCCCACACAATTTCAGTTGTTTTCTTAGGCGCTTGCTCCTGGCCGTCGCACGTCCTCCACACCCACGCACAGTGCCTCCTCGGTGTCCGCCGGTTATCGCATTGTCGCTAATTGCCCCAGAGTAGGTCTGTCTTTTTAAGCACGCGACCTGGTGTTACTCATCTTTATAGTCTCCCTGTGGCCTCCTAGGACAGAGTACGATGGGTCCTCCGCTCTCGTTTACTGAGTAGATAATGCACAGAGAGGAGGAAAGAAGGAAGGAACAAAAGAAGAGAGCAGGCTGGATGAAAGTGAGGGTGAAGAGAGGTGCTGGGGGGGTGTGAGTCTGGAACTGGGGGACCTCACGTTCTGCCGAATGATTCCCAGCTGATCCCAGAGTGCACAGGTGTCTGTTCAAAAGTGAGGTGTGGCAGGCATCAGCAACTAGAAAAGGGAAAAAGGAGGGCTTTGGGGGCGCTCTGGGTGCCGGTACATGGTCTGGTCAATGCACAGACCTGCCCACACGGAACTCACACAGCCGTCCGCTGTGTGTCCTCCACCGGGTGTACTGAAACGGAAAGGGGGAGCAATGCCATCCGCTTGCTCCGGGGTCGATGTCTTTGAAGGAGTTTTCTCCACTTGTGTCTTGCGAGTCTAGCTTCTGACTGGCCAACACTCCTGAAACCGATCTCCTATGATCAGGCCCGCGGGACTTTGTTTCAGTGTTCGACATTCTTGAAATACTCCTATCCCGGGATTCTAGGGACAATGTATATCTGCAGTCTCCTCTGCAGACGTCTCCTCCGAGAACCTTTGCTTGAAGTTTCAAGTACTCTGCAAAAGGTCTGCCTCATGTCTGACTCTGCAGATTCCCTGTGGATGATCTCACCGCCTCTCCTGGCCAGCCGTGTGCTGACAACTCAGCAGCAACTATCTGCAATCCGTATCTTTCTGCGCATCTGTTCGACTGCTTCTTTGACACCTCTGCCGGGACACTTGGGTGACAATTCCACTCAGCACGTTCCAGGATGGATTGCGTGTCGGGCCTGTGCTCCTTAGTTCAGCGAGATCCCCTCCCCCCGGGAGCTGGCTTCATTCCCTCTTCCAGACTGCGACACTGTTTAACAGGGGCTCTCCCTTCTGTTCTTTCTGGGAGAAGACAAGCTTGTCCGGAGCTCTTGCTCTGAGCCCGAGAAGGGCCTTGTGGTCGTTCCTCACGGAGGCTCCGGCGTGTTGTGCTGGGGCAGGGGTGGCGGTCTGCCCTGCTGCCTCCCTCCAAGCTCCTGTATTCGTAGTGAGAAGAGCAGGACGCGGATGCCAGGGGTAACCAGCCTCTGAGCTGGGTGCCTGAGTAGGAGACAGGGCAGACTCGAACTTGGACTATAGCTTGGCAGAGAGTCTAGCGGGGTGAGGCTGAGACTCACCCGCCCATGAGCCACGGAGACATAAGTCCTTCTCCGCATCTCACTGCCCTCCTCCTCCTCCTCCTGAGAGCTGCTCATCTTGCCGTGATACCCATCTTGGTCCACCCGCTTCTCTCATGCCCCGCCGCTGCTGTGCTAGGGCGGGCCTTGATCCGCTCTTGTTTGACGTCCGTGGGTCTTTCTCCTGGTCTCCTCACTAGATCTCATCACTTCTAGCTGAACCTCTGGTCTGCAGCAAAAGCGACCTCCCTTTTGCAAATGGATCAGAGTGCTACACCACATAAAGAGAGTCAAGGATGAAAATTCACACGAGCATCTCGACTGGAAAAGCCTTAGGAAAATTCCGCATCCTTCCATGGGAAAAGCTGTGCAGAAACTAGGTATCAAAGGATGATTCCTTAATAAAATGGAGGCAATGTACGATAAACCAGAGCCAACATCATTCCAAAGGGGCAAAACTGAAAGCATTTCCTTTAAAATCAGGAAAAAGGCAAGGACGTCTACTCTTACCATTCCTATTCATGCAGTTCTTGACATTTTAATCAACAGCGGTGAGGCAAAGGAAAGCCAGGAAAGGGGTACAATAGGGAAGGACGACAAATTAGCCTTCTCTGCCAATGATATGACCCTATATTTAGAAGACCCAAAAGATTGGTCCCTAACAAAAAAAAA
>PVIC010052847.1:0-12050 GCA_004025085.1 Thryonomys swinderianus | reverse complement strand
ATAAAGCTTAAGCGTGTAACATAAATTTACTTGATGGTTTTTGTGCTATTACGAAATACTAGCTACCGAATAATTTTCCACATAGTTATGTTTAAATTTTTCCTTAAGTATTTTATTGGTCATTATATTTTAAATTCCAAATTACTTTTTAAAATGCACACATTCCTAAAATAAAGATACATCACAGTTGAGGAAATATTATGAGGCTCAGATGAAATAAATCTGAAATGGAAGAAGTGGACTTTGGGGAGAATGGCTCTTTAAATCATATTTTTATGATTTCATTCAAAGAAAAAATCCTAATGTGTAAACAAAGCAACCCCCAAGCATCCTCTCAAATATAAGATTATGAGGCCGTTGCAAATTTCTGAGCTGAGGATAGAAAAATTTGCAAAAGGTTTTTCTTTTGAGAAACATTAGTATGGTAGGAAATTACTAGCTTATGCATAGCCAGAAGTAAGCATGAACACAAACCTGTCTACAACAAGAAACATTTACAGTCCCTGTCAACCAACCAGTTATATATGTGAGAATAACCTCAAAACTACCAAAGCAAGTAAAATGTTTGTCAATTTTAAGACAATATGTAAGATGTGATTATATTTTACTGATCTCAAGGACAAAAAACTAATGGTAGTCTCCTAAAATATTTGGAGCTCTAATTGCTATTATTTAATCACCACTCACAAGTACATGTAGCCCTTTAAAAAGGTGATTGTTGTTTTCATATTTTATGATCATAAACAGTTCTATCAGTGCACATGACTAGCTTTTATTAGTGTGCACACTGTGATCCTGTACTTGCCACTTTATATTTCCAAGTGTAGTCGAGTAAATTTTTAGGTCCATCTGTGTAGATTAGCTCTTCCACTCATGGATGTGACCAATTTGCTGTCAGACCTAAAAAGCCCAACTAATCGGGTAGCTCTCCGAGGAGGTAAATTAGAGATGTGTCTGCAAGTCGTAGCAAACCTTGCTGCTTAGCTTCTGTGGCTGGTCGTTGGGGAACATGCTGGTCCCTGAGGAGCTACATTTGCGAAGATGATACAGCCATCCAGAGAAAGGCACCTACATCAAGTACGAAGTGATTGGAATTGAAGGACAATACATATGAATGTTATTTCACTGAAGTCATCAGGGGAGGAGGAGCAGGAAAGTTACAGAGAAAACTCAATAACCACTGAGTCCAACTGACCCCGGGGAGACACAGGTCATGGACACACAGCAGAATCCCTGGACAAGGGATAACACCCTGTTCGTCTCCTGCTCAGTTCCTGTACTGATGATATCTTGGAAATGTTATGGTGAAAAATACATCGTATCTTAAAAAGGGGTTAACAATTTAGAAATGGAGTCTTGAGTTCCCTTCCCACCCTGGTACCTTAATACAGTGATTTTGGAGAAGTCACTTTACCTTCAAAACTTAATACTTCGGGGACAGAGGGTTAGCTCAGAGGTTCCGCGCCTGCCTCGCAAGCGCAAGGTCCTGAGTTCGATCCCCAGTAACCACGTACAATGCTGGGCGTGGAGACTCTCGCCCACCAGCCATCAATACCACATACCACAGTGCTGGGCATGGCAGCTCATGCCTGTCATCCCAGCACTCGGGAGGCAGAGGCAGGAGGATTGCTGAGTTTGAGGCTTGCCTGGGCTACATAGTGAGCTCAGAGCCAGCCTACACTACAAAGCGGGACCCTGTCTCAAAACAAAAACAAAAAAGAAAACCAAAACCAAAACAAAAAAAAACTACTTAATACTTCAACCCAGGAACTGTGAACCAATGAGTGACTTTGTTTGTTCTCTTTGTGATACCACATGTCCTGTGCCACTTAAGAACATTTACCTTTCCTGGTGAATAAGGTGGACAAGGACACACCGCAATGTGTTTATAAGCCATTTCTATTGGACAGCACTTATCACATCTTGTAAAGAGACGCATGAGATGAGGACTTCCAGAACTGCTTCACAGATTGCCAGAATGATGGGATACATTTGTATGAAGTGAAGGTGAATATTTGGGGGGGGTTAGTGGCAATATGCAATAATTTTTAATTGGGTTTATTGGCATTTTTAAGGATACATTATGAACACATTCATCGTTGAGAATTTGTACCTGAACGCGATATATCTTGATTCATATTTTTACCGTCACCTGCCCTCTCCTTAGCCCCCATATTTTCCTTTTTCCTATCATTTTTTTGCTTTACTTTGTGGTCCCACCCAGTTCTCCTTCCCCTTTGAAGATGTTCTTCCTGTTCCACAAAATCTGTTATACATTTTGAACCTCATTTATACTTTCAGTTTCTCACACTAGAGAAATGATATGGTAGTTACACAAGTGTGTCCTATTTATTTCATTTATCAAAGTGACCTCAAGGTGCATCCATTTAGCTATAAATGTTACTAATTTATCATTCTTTGTGGCTGAGTAGTATTCCACTTTATTACCAAAAAACCTTCTTCTTCTTCTTCTTCTTCTCCTTCTCCTTCTCCTTCTCCTTCTCCTTCTCCTTCTCCTTCTCCTTCTTCTTCTTCTTCTCTTTCTTTTTTTGAGACAGGGTCTTGCTTTGTAGTTCAGGCTGGCTCTGAGCTCCCTATGTAGCCCAGGCAAGCCTCAAACTCAGCAATCCTCCTGCCTCTGCCTCCCGAGTGCTGGGATGACAGGCATGAGCTGCCACACCCAGCACTGTGGTATATGGTATTGATTGCTGGTGGGCGTGAGTCTCCATGCCCAGTATTGTATGTGGTTACCGGGGATTGAACTCAGGACCTGTGCTTGCAAGGCAGGCACCGGAACCACTGAGCTAACCCTCTGGCCCCCCAAAAAAAACTTCATCTTCTTTATGCAGTCTCCAGTTGATAGGCCTTTGGCCTATCTTTGGCCAATCTTTGCCAAGATTTAGCTATTACAAACTGTGCAGCTACAAACATGGGTGTGTATATGTCACTGTGTTATGATGCTTATATTTCTTTACTGAATTTACCTAGCAGGGAAATAGTAGGGTCAAATGGGACCTCTTATTCTAGTTTTTTGAGAAATATCCACACTGATTTCCACAGTGGTTGCATGAGCCTACATTCCCACCAACAGTAGAGAAAGATTCCTTTCCCTCCAGCCAGCATCTGTTTTGGTTGATTTCTTGATAGCAGTCATTCTTTCTGGAGTGAGATGACATCTCAGTGTTGTTTTTCTAGTACCATTTATTAAAGAAGCTACCTTTCCTCCATTGCAGGGGGTTTTGTTCCTTTGTCAAAGATGAGGGAGTTTAGTATGTCTAGAGTTGTTTTTGCATCTTATAAACTGTTTCATTACTTCTCAGATCTGTTTCTTTGCCAGTACCATGCTGTTTTTATGCTTTGTAGTATAGTTTCAAATTGGACATTATAATACTCCCTGCCTTGTCTTTGTTTCCTAGAATACCTCTTGCTATTCTGGGTCTTTTCTGGTTCTTAATGAATTTCTGGATTATTTTCTCTAGTTCTGTGAAATATACTGTTGGTATCTCAATTGGGATTGCATTGAATCTATACAGCAGTTTTGAAAGGATGGCTGTTTTTGCTATATTGGTTCTTCCTACCTAGGAACATAGGTTGCCTTTACATTTTCTGAGATCCTCTTCAGTCTTTTTATTTAAAGTGTTAAATTTCAAAGTAGAGTGTTTCAAAGAAGAGGTTTTTTAGTTTCTTTGTTAGATGGGTTCCTGGGTATTTCTTTTCTTTTCTTTTCTTTTTTTTGTGCTCTCGTGAAAGGAATTGTTTCCCCAATTTCTCTCTCAGTCTGTTACTCTTGTATAAGAAGTCTATTGAGTTCTGAGTGTTGAGCTTGTATCCAGCTACTCTACTGAATCTGGCAATTAAATCCAGCAGTTTTTTTTTTGGTGGAGTGTCTTTTATATAGAGTATCATGTAGCATGTCATTAGCAAATAAAGATAGTTTAACTTCTTCTTTTCCTATTCTTATACCATTTATTTCTTTCACTTGTCTAATTGCTGTGGCTAATGTTGACAGAACTATATTGCACAGGAATGGTGGTGTTCTTGGAACATCTTTGTCTCATTCCTAATTTTAGCATGAACAGTTTCAGTTTTTGACCATTTAGTACAGGGCTGGCTGTGGGTTTGTCATAGCTGGCTCTTATTTTATTGAGGCAGAGAACATCTATTCAAGTCTTGTTGGGTTTTTATCATGAAGGGGTATTGAATTTTGTCAAATACTTTTTCTATGTTTATTGAGATGATCATGTGGTTTTTGACCTTGATTCTGTTAATATAGTATGTTACATTTATTGATTTATGTACGTTGAACAATCTCTGCATCCCTGGGTTGAATCAAAATTGGTTAGAGTATATGATTTTCTTGATGATCATCTGTATTTTGTTTGCCAGCATCTTACTGAGGATTTTTCTGTTCATGTTAATTAAGGAGATTGATCTATAATATAGGAGATTGATCTTTTTTGGTTGAGTCTTTCTCTGCTTTTGGAATCAAGGTAATACTTGCTTCCAAGAATGAATTTGGGAGTACTGATTTTCTTTCAATGTCACTGAAGAGTTTAAGAAGTAGTGGCATTAGCTCTTCCTTAAATTTCTTGCAAATTCAGTAGTGAAGCCATCATAGCCAGGATTATTTTTGTTGCTAAGTTTTTAATTCTGCTTTCAATTTCACTGATTTTGGGGGTGTTTATAAGCTTTATATCTTCTTTTGACTTTGGTAGTTCATACGAGTCTAGGAATATGTTCATTTATTCTGTGATTTCTATTTTATTTTAGTAGTTTCTCAAAATAGATATTGATTATCCTCTGGAGTTTTACTAGATTTGTTGGATTTCACCCTTTTTATCCTAATTAATATTTTTATTTAAAATTTTACTATGTATTTTGATTGCAACTCATAATTTCTATTAGGGTTCTCTCTGGATGTATGTTCTACAGCTTTTCTCAGTTGCATGATGTGTATCCATCATCATAGTTCCACACAACATTTTTCTACCCACAAATTCACTGTGTCCAACTTGTCTTTCTAGCCCAAAGGCTAGCACTGACCTTCCTGCTGATGCCATAGTTTTATGATTTTCAGGCTGCCATTGAGAAGAATAATCCAAGCACTTCTGCCTGGACTTTTCCCATAAGTGCCATGTACATAAGTTTGCTCCATTTATTTTCATGGCATGATGGCTCGCTGGTAAACATCATTTTAATTGGATTTGGTTTGTAGGAACCTATCAAGGAAGATAGACTGCCTTAGGTCCTGCAGGGCATAGCAGAGTATGTTGTAGGTTTGCCTTATAATGTGAACTCAGATATGGGCTGGAACTCTGAGAGCATATCTGGGGACAGTGACAAACAGCTTCTATGGACACAGTGTTCAACAGACTGTCTGTGAGGAAACAAGTGGGAAAGTTGGGCCTGTACTGCCTCCTTGACAGTGTCCTACAAACCAAGAACCACTTAATTAGGTGGAAGTGTGCAGGCTATAGAAGGAAAAACAGAAGGTCAAGAGAGAGTGCATGCTCTTTGAATGTTACAGCAGTAAATGTCCTTTAAACGTCCTGCAATTAAAAATGTTTCTCCCTTCTCACTGGTCTCCTCTCAGCCCAGCTCGCTGTGTGAGCACTTGGTGTTCTCTGTCTAAACCATGTCTTTAGAATCTTAAATAGACTATTCAAATGTGAATAGCATTACTTATTTGGAAAACTCAGAAGTGACTGTGAAACATCTTCCTTTTGTTTGTACTAAGTCACTACTATTCTCTGTTGGAGCTGTGTTATGGCAAGGTATTTCACTGAAACAAACATCGAGAGGCGGGATATTAAGGCACACAGAGGCAAACACCAGTGCTCCAGGTCACGAGGCAGCACTGGCCCTGTTCACCTGCCCACATGGGTCATCTCCGTTTTGAGGATTTGCTCACACTCTAGTGCAGTCGTTACTCACTCCAGAGAAGCACCAGTATCATGGGCTGTTACATATAATTTAAATATGTTCACACTCAGAGAAGCCAGCGAAGCACAGTTGCTCTCAGTCAGAGTATGACACAAATGATTTTTCCTTCTCTTGCTTATTTTGAAGAGGGAAATCTTATGATGTTCTCAGAAGAGATTTTTTTATGGTAAGTATAAGAGAGGAAAGAGAATACAGGTCCTTTTTCATCTAGACAATGAGTACTATACTAAAATGAAAGAATCACTTCAATTTTAAGTAACTGCTATCCAGTGGGTGGTGGATTGTCCCTCCTAAGATATGGCACCAACATGTAAACCCTTGAAAATTACAACAATTTTCTGCCTAACCATAATTCTGTTGTATTTTACAAACTCCTTTGTATTTCTGAAAACTGACGATAATTGCACCAAGAAACAAGATTACACAGCTAGTCACTTTCATAAAGAAATATATCAGAAAATGGAAAATATACTCCATCCTGGGTACACTAACGTGTGAGTTTAGACTGAGACTAAGGGAACAAGCACCATACTAACCTGACATCAGGTCTGCCAGAGGAAAGGGACTAAGACATGTAGCATCACTGATATTTTATCTCTCACCCAGTGGATTTATTATTATTAAAAAAGAAACCAACAATAACAGCAACACCACCAACAACAATAACAAAAAGAGCCTTTGGGAGGCTGAAGCAAAAGGATCTCAAGTTTGAGCTGAGTTGGCAACTTTGCAACTTACAAGAACTTGTCTTAAAATCAAAAGGGTTGGGTGTAGTTCAGTGCAAAAGTCCTGGGTTCAATCCTCACAGTTCTGTGTCTGCACACAAGGAAACATTCCTTTTAAAACACTGGGATTCTGACATATGCTAAAAAGAAACATGGGGACATCGTGATAAATGAAATAAGCCAGCCACAGACATACTAATAGTACGTGAATTCACTTACATATGGTATCTCAGGTAGTCAAATTCGTAGAAACAAAGAAGGCCTGTTGTTGTCACAGGTCCAGGGGAAGGGGAAAGGGCATTATTGTTTGGTAGGTGCAGAGTTTCAGATGTGCAAGATGACAAAACTCTGGAGAACAGTTGTCCAACAAATATGAATATTTTAACTTTATCACACTGTACACTTAAAAATAGTTAAGATGGTAAATTCATGTTATGATTTTTACCACAAGGAAAAGCTTTAAAAGAGATTTAAAAACCATACCCCCTGGGTTCTTCACACAAGTGTCAGGGTTAAGGAGCGTATTTAACTTCCTGTCTATATAAATCCATAAAACGAGGGGTTCCAGTTTATCCAATATATTATCTGAGAACTTTTTGTACTTTCCTAAGTAGGGTTTTACTTTTCCTGTTCTTCCCTGACATTTGAAATATAGTCCAACTAAGAGCTATCAGGTTACACACACACACACACACACACACACACACACTTCCTACAGACTGTTGTGTAATGAACAGAGATGAATACTAACACAAGAGTCTGCTGTGGACTGAATGCTTATGTTCATCCAAAATCCCTATGTTGAAACCTAATCCTCAGTGCAATGCTGTGTAGAGCCATAGCTTTAGGAAGGGAAGAAGATGAAACCCTGCTGGATGGGAAAAGTGTCCCAATAAGAGACTAAAGTCCCAGAATTTTGTGGGGTCACCAGGGGAACTCCTGGGAGGGAAGTCAGCATCACGGAGGAGGAAATCGGGGCCATCTTGGAATTGACAAGGCCTGGAGATGAGAAATCTGAGTCCATGAAGGTAACGGAAGAGCTCGTCACATACTGAGTGGAAGACGCTACTGGGACAGAATCCCCTGCTGGCCAAACTAGGAGCTGGTGATGTTCTAAAAGCTGGGAGGATGTGATGAGATTTGTATTTTGAAAGATAACTGATCCTAGGGCCCAGCAATTTTGCTCCCACATAATTCTCCAGATAAGTTGAAAACTTATGTCTACACAATAACTGTCACATGACTGTTTACAATGATTTGGCTCATCACTGCCACCTCTTGGAAAAACTAGAGATGACCTGGAATAGGTGATGAACAACATGGTGTTGAACGTAACAATAGGTGTTGAACGCAGGAACAACAGTAACAACAAAAACGGCAACAATAACACATTCAGTACTCTGTAACACAGTAGAGTACTCTTTAGTGATGCAAAGAAATTATGAAGACATAAAGAAATGGAAACTTTAGCATTACTAATGAAATAAGTTTGAAAAGGCTGCCTGTTTCTTACTGTCTGGTGTTTCTGGAAAACTGTAAAGGCAGTAAAACCATCAGGAGGTTGGGGAGCTGGGTGGGGGTGGGGGGTGGAGATAAATAGGTGGAGCACATGGGATCCAGGGCTGTGATAAACACTGTAAATTTGGAGATTTGTTAATATGCATTTGTCCCAACCTATCAACTCTTCAACATCAAGGCAGAGCTACAGTGTAGAACATGGACTTTAGTCAGTACTCTGTCAACATTGTCTAATACATACGCTGTAACATTTGTCCCATATTAATGTTACGTGTGAAGAATGGGACAAGCTGAGAGTGTGGGTGGGCCGGGGGCACCGATCAAGTAGAGTAGGGTGGTGTTTTACTCTCTGCTCAATTTTCTATAAAATTAAAACCTGTTTTTAAAAAAGTATGCTTAATTTAGTTGTTCTAAAAGGATGATTCAGAGTGGAGGAGGATTTAGGTCTGGAAGAAGGATGCTGTAGGCTCTGTGGACTCCCTATGAATATTTTAATTCTGTAGTAGAAAGTCTGTGAAGTTCTATGTCAAGATGGAAGACAAGGAGTGCTGTGAAGACGGGAAGGCAAAGTAGGAAGAATTGTGGTGTGTTATGTGCCTGTAACAGCTCCCCAGAGTGACCATGATCGTCATGTCTACAAACATGTTCAGAAAACAAAATATTATGAAATATATATGTGATCCATGTTGAAATGAAAATGCTACAGTAAGAGGAACCCTGACAATTGTCCTCCTCGAAGTCTTCCCCTCAACGTAAAACAATATCAGCTACTATAGAGAAAAACAGAAGTTGGAAGCATTTGCGTTGACTAGAAACAATATTGAAAACCACATTTATATGGTATTCACCCTCTCAATGATTTTGTCTACTGGGAAAATAAAAAAAATGAAAAAAATGTGCTGCTTTCAAATGCTTCAGGTATCCAGTAAAAATCTGAATCAGTTGCATAAAATACAAAACAGAAGCAACTTACAAACATAAAATATCAAATAAGTCTGTTATGCATAATAGCATAAATCTGATCCCCCATATGAATAGAAGTACCCCGTGAAGTCAGTTTTTGTGTTATGTATGTATGAATATACATCTACACGTGTAAACATGTATCTATCCACGTGTGTGTAGAACTAGGAATACCCCATGTACAGTGTCATTGTCAGGGTGCTGTCAGCTCTGGAGCGTGGACTCTCCGAATTTTAATGCTTAAAAAGCAGAAATGAAACTTGTGTTCATGGAAAGCCTCAGGGATCAAAGCCCCTCTGTTGCGTCTGTGCGACTGGTTTCATCCGGCCCGTGCTCTTTCCTTGCCCCTCTCCACCACTTCCAGCATGTTGGCCCTGTCACACGCCCTCACCGTCGCTCTGGCCACCATGTTTTCATACAGCAGCGTCTCTAGATGACAGAAAACTGGCCAAATCAACGGAGCCGCTCCCTCTTTGTGAGGGAGGACACACGTTCTCAGAAGCTCACTAACAGAACTTAGCATTTATTTTAACGATCAGAGCCAGGGACACAAAACCACACCATGCTAAGTGGATGGGCTGGCTATTATGAGATGAGAACTTAATCTTTAAACTAAGCTTTGTTGATTTTCAGAATTAGGGCATATCCCTAAAAATGCGATTCTGTTAACAAGGAAGAAGATATTACTTTGCAACTGAGGTGACAATAACGGAAACTAAACTTTACTTTTCTCCAGTGCCGGGTGTGGTGGCTCACGCCTGTAATCCCAGCACTCGGGAGGCAGAGACAGGAGGATTGCTGAGTTCGAGGCTTGCCTGGGCTACATAGTGAGCCCAGAGCCAGCCTGAAATACAAAGCAAGACCCTGTCTCAAAAAAAAAACAACAGCTTTACTTTTCTCTTTGAATATTTTAAATGTGTAAGAATCATATATATTTAATAGCATCATTTTTATCTGAATCTACCGAAAACATATATGCAAATGCAAATAATACCACATCCACATATAATGCATGTGCAAATGTATAGATATATACATATAATTATGTTTTATACTATGTAATTATATATACATGGATGAACACGTATATAGTTGAGCATAATATATGTATATGCATGTATATGTAAATATACAACTATGTAATTATATATGTGCAAATATACATATGTATAATCATATGTAGACACACATATGGTATATATATGTGGTGTAAAATCTAAACTATGATAAAGGGAACTTTGATTACATTTTATCTTAACCTTCTCAATTTAAAAATTTAAGCCACTTTGTGGCTTAAAATTTAAGCCACTTTTGGCTTTAAATATTGTTTTTTTTCCCTTGGCTACAGTGATTTGTAATTTTATATTATTATTATCGCTTCTCGGCCTTTTGGCTAAGATCAAGTGTAATTTTATATTATTATTGAAAATAATAATATAATAATAATTTAATTTTTAAAAATCATTTACTTTAAATCATTTACTTTAAATCATTTACTAATGATTTAAAGGCTTATGATTTTTTAAGATTCTGTGCAGTTTGACCACATATATCACTCTGCCTGGATCTTAATATTATTCACTTATAAGATATGACATGAAGACTTCCAATATTTATTTATTCATTTTTATCTATGAAGGGAGGGTTGAGCAAGGAAAAAACCAGAGGATTAAAATGTGTTATTTACGTGTGCCAGTTCACTGTGGAATGGAATCATGTACCGTAAACATGTACTAGCAAAAGTCAAAAAATTTGAGAAACTGAAAAAAATTACATACCAAGGTACTGATTCTATATATTTACTATGTAAATCTAACAAAATATGTACAACATCTATAATGAAATGTATAAAACCCTGAATAGTTAATCAAAGGTCTAAATGTAGAGAGATTATATTTTATATTCACGGATAAAAATAAAAGAATTCCTCTATGTAGTCGTGATGGCTGGGTGAGTGTGTCAGCTGAACTAAGAGAAGCTCAAGTAAAGCGGCCCAGCAGTTCCGCTCCCGAAGACCCACCCTCGGGGGCTCGCGCCCTGGACGCCGCAGAGGGAAGCGAAGAAGGAAGGAGCTGCGTCTTTAGAGGCCTCGGTCTTCACCTTCACCTTGGGCGTCACCAGCTGGCTCCTCGCAGCCCCTCCAGCCTGCGGGGCCCGCTCCGCAGCCTTCCGGCGCGGACCCGCTGAGCTCCTGCAGACTCCTGGGACCCGCAAGCGGGCTTTGGCGGAACCCTTCGGTCTCCCGTGAGCAGACGGGCCCTCTGCACTCTCCCTGCTCCCACTCTGGGCGCAGCCGTTAGAAGCCGCTCTTGTTAAGCCTGTGTATTTTGTACCTGGTGTTGGACCTGCTTCTCTGGTACACACTGACTGATACAGTAATTAAGTCAGAATTACTAGGTTTTCACAACACTTGTTACAAGAGTTTCTGAACACAATGAAACATAGGGTTATGGCTAACTGTGTGGATCCTGGTGATGTCTGTGTAGCGAATGTTACGTAAAAGAGAAGCGGCTGCAGCGGCCTCTACGAGATGACAGAAAAGCTGTCCTCCTTTAGAAACAGTCTCTTGGCACACTATTTCTAATAAATAATTTAGTTTAATCGTTAAAAACACATGGGTATTAAATGCATTTTCCAGTAGTGGAATGTAATGCTATTATATAATCCACAGAAGTCATCAGGGATAGTAGATATTAATAGCCGAAGGGATTAGAGACAACACACACAACAAAGGAAACAAGGTCAGTTGGGTCATACAGGTGAGGATGGTTCAACCTTTTCATGGTGAGGGGCTAGAAAAAGAGTTGGTGTTTTGTGGGGGTGTGTCCCAGTGTCCCAGTGTCCCAGTGTCCCAGGGTCCCAGTGTCCCGGTGTCCCAGGGTCCCAGGGTCCCAGTGTCCC
>PVIC010052846.1:0-12044 GCA_004025085.1 Thryonomys swinderianus | reverse complement strand
GACACGCCCACCAACAATCAACACTGCATACCACAATGCCGGATGTGGCGGCTCACGCCAGTCATCCCAGCACTCGGGAGGCAGAGACAGGAGGATTGCTGAGTTCGCGGCAGCTCGCCTGGGCACCATAGTGAGCTCAGGGCCAGCCTGAACTACAAAGCGAGACCCTGTCTCAAAAGCAAAAAAAAAAAAAAGATGGGCACTGTTAACATTCTGCAAGGCCCATGGTGCCATGCCTGACACATAGTTAAGTGCTGAATATGTGGGGGTTGTTCAAGTTTCGTTTTTTTTTTTTTTTTAATAAAGCCCCTATCACAGCCTATACCTGGCACAGAGTAGGTGCTTCCTGCATGGGGACTGTCTCCACCGAAAACTCCGTGCACTGTGCCTGCCACACAATTGGTACTATGGTACTTTAGAGCACTCTTGCTCTGCCCGGCCCCTAGTAGGTGCCCAGTAAATGAGGTGTGCTGTGGCTCAGTAATGGTTCAGTGCACACAGTGAGGACTCAGAACAGCAGCAGCTCATTCTGTACATAGTAGGTCTTCAGTAAGAACTGCCCCCGTCACAGTGAACATGCAATAAGCTGTGACACCCTTGACGTGGCCACACAGTAGGTGCTGGAGATGTGGCGTTATTTGCTCTTTCCCGCAGGGTCCAAGGCTGCTCCTGGTGGCAGTCGTGGTGGGGATGCTTGCTGGCATCCCCAGCCACAGTGCTCAGGGAATAGATGCTTTCACCCCACGAAAGCACCCGCTCCCCACCTTGTTCTTAGACTATTACGAAGCTCTAGGTATCTTGCCTGACACATAGGTGTTTAGTAAATAAGGGCATGTACCATTAGTGTGAAGCCCCGGGAATGATTCTCAGCTTACAGTAGGTGCCAAATAGGTGGGGCTTTTATGGTCAGCCCTATTGGCATATGTTACTAGCTGTATAGAAGATGGCCAGTAAATAGCTGTTTCTAGGGCCAGGGATTAGCTCAGTGGTTCTGGCATCTGCCACAAGCACAACGTCCCCAATTCGATCCCTAGTAACCATATACCACAGTGCCGGGTGTGGTGGCTCACGCCTGTCATCCCAGCACTCGGGAGGCAGAGGCAGGAGGATTGCTGAGTTCAAGGTTTGCCTGGGCTCCATAGTGAGCTTAGGCCCGGCCTCGACTACAAAAAAGGAGAGACCCTGTCCAAAACAAACAAACAAAAAGATGTTTCTACCTATTACACTGTGAAATCCTTGGCAAGTAGGTGGAACACAGTCTTCAAAAAGCAAGTGCTTTTACTATTCTCTGAAGCCCTTGGCAAGTGTGGGGCACATAGTAGGTCCCAGTGATAGGGCTCGATTGCTTTTTTCTTGGGCGTATGGTGCCTCGCCACTAGTTCAACAAATAGATGACTTCACTCTTCCGTAGTGCCCTTAGCAGGTGCCTCACACATAGCATGTCCTCAGCTGATTGGCGCTCCTGTTGCTCTTCCCCCTTGGTATATGCTGCCTGCCATATGGTAGGTGCCATAGAGGGGCTTTCCTTCTTTTTCTTGGTGTCTGATACCGTGCACATAATAGGTATTCAGTGATCGGATGCTTTTATATATTCTGGTGGCCTTTGGCAAGTGCCTGGCACACAGTAGGTATTCAGTAAACAGGTGCTTTTCCTGTTACTACATGAGGCCCTTGGCATGTGGTGCTGGCACATAGTAGGTGACCACTAGAAGGGACTGCTGTTGCTATTTGCCTTGGCATGTAATGCCTCATGCACGCTGGGCACCCAAGTAGAGCTCTTTGCTTTCTGAAGCTCTTGGCACATAGTAGGTGCCCAACAGACGGCTTCCATTTGTGTTTCCCTCGGCACAGTCCCTGGGACCCGCTCTTGCCTGAGACCTACTGTGTGCCTGTGGGCCCCACACCGGCAGGGAAGGCGAGCGCAGGTTCTTGGCCAGCACCCCACCCCCATCCCACCCGCCCATTCCACTTTTGGTTGCCACCCGCTTCTTTTGGGTTCAAATTCTCTTTGGTTTGGTTCTGTTTTGTTTGTTATCATCTTCTTTTTTATTTTCTCTTTCCCATCTTTTGTTCCCCCACCCTTCCCTGCCCATCCCACCTCCCCGCCCACGCTCTCCCCTCCCATAGAACCGTCAGCCCCCCCTCAAGACGTTAAATGTACCAGCATGCGCTCCACGGCCATTCTGGTAAGTTGGCGCCCGCCGCCGCCGGACACGCACAACGGGGCCCTAGTGGGCTACAGCGTCCGCTATCGACCGCTGGGCTCGGACGACCCGGACCCCAAGGAGGTGAATGGCATCCCCCCGACCACCACTCAGATCCTCCTGGAAGCCCTGGAGAAGTGGACTGAGTACCGTGTCACTGCCGTCGCGCACACAGAGGTGGGGCCAGGGCCCGAGAGCTCGCCCGTGTTCGTCCGCACCGAGGAGGACGGTAAGCAGCGCCCGGCCCGGCCCGGCCGCAGACCTCAGCCCGCCCCCGAGAGCACGGGCCGGAGCCCACGAGGCGGGGCCAGGTCTTCCCCAGACAGTGCCCGCTCGGCTCTTTGAATTTGGAACCGAGGGTTTAGGCCTGGGCACCCTTGTCTCCGCCGCACCCTGTCCCCAGAGCCTGTGCCTGGGGCGCGGCTGGCCACCGTGTTGATCCAGCAGCGGCCCCCGCAGGAACGGGATGAGGCCTCCGAGTGCCCCGTCCTCCGCTCAGTCTTAGACGCTCGGGGTCACCGGGGTGCGCAACCTAGACAGAGTGGGCCGCGCTGCCGGGTCGCCGCGCGGGCGGGCAGGGCCTCCCGTGCGGTCAGCGTCTCGCCCTGGCCGCCCCGGCACGGTGGAAAGGTGGAGGAGGCAGGTGGTGGAGTGCGGAGTCTCAGGGTAGGAAGGGCAGCCGCTCCGGCGGGTGGGCTCCGGTCCCAGCGGGGGACAAAATCCCCCGGCGGGGGGAGGGTCCTGAGCAGCAGGCGCCCCGGCTCTGTCCTGGATCCGCTCCCGGGCCGCCTCCCTCCGCGAGCGAGCGGAACCCTGCCGGCCGCGGGGGCTCCTAGCGCAGGGCGTGACCAGCTCCCCGGCCCCTCCCGGGTGGGGGACTGCGGGGCTCCCGGTAACGGCCCCGCCGCCCCCTCCCGCCCGCCAGTGCCCAGCGCGCCGCCGCGGAAGGTGGAGGCGGAGGCGCTCAACGCCACGGCCATCCGCGTGCTGTGGCGCTCGCCCGCGCCCGGCCGGCACCACGGTCAGATCCGCGGCTACCAGGTCCACTACGTGCGCATGGAGGGCGCGGAGGCCCGCGGGCCGCCGCGCATCAAAGACGTGATGCTGGCCGATGCCCAGGTGGGCGGGGCGGGGCGGGGCGGGGGCGGGGCGGGCGGGGGCGGGGCCTGGCCGCACCTGTCCCTCCCCTCGCGCTCACCTCGCTCCTCTTTCCCCGCCGCCCTCCCGCTCAGTGGGAGACGGACGACACTGCCGAATATGTGAGTAGCGCGCCGCGCCAGGCCTGGTCCTGTCCGCGGGCCGTGCTGTGCTGTGACCTCTGCACGCTCCTGGCAGAGGGTCTCCGCCCCCGCCCCCGGCTGCGCGCCTTTCCTTGGATCTTGATCGCTGGAGCAGGGCGCCGCGGCCGCCCACGGGCTGACCCACATGGGCCTGGCGACCGTGCTCCTCAGCCAGGCTGCACCTGAGCTCAGCCGTGAGCAAGGGGGCATCCGGGGCGGAAAGACCCAGGGCAGGGTCGCTGCATGTCGGAGCGGGCGACTGCCTGGCTCCAGGCCCTTCTCCCTTCCAGCAGAGCCGAAGCCTGGTGCAGAACAGGCACTGCCCTTGGGCTCGCAGACCCGTCTTTGTCCCCAGCTAAACCCCAGGAGGGGCGATGCAGGCAGTGCTCAGGGGCTGGAGACCCTCTGCCCAAGCACCCTATCCTGCCCCATGCCCGACCCAAGCCCCACTCCCAGCATGCTGTGCGTATGCATGTGTGTAGACCTGGCCCCAGGAACAGTGTGCGCAGTGCTCGCATATAGGAGAGCCTGTGTGGGTGCCAGGTAGAGTTGCTCTGTTCTAGAGGGTCACAGGGAGACGACTGCAGGGTAGGACAGGGGTGGAAATGTTTAGAATTTACACTCTGGGAGGCTGAGGCAAGAGGATTCCAAACTCACATCCAGTCTGAGCAACTTAGTGACTTAGGGAGACCCTGTCTCAAGTAACAAAGAGAAGTGCCAGTGGAGCTTAGTGGGAAGGACCTGGGTTCGAGCTGCAGTAGAAAAATTAATTCAAAAAATTTTTAATAATTAAAAAGCTGGCTGCCTAGAGTGGGGGAGACCCCATTTGAAACACCGCAGTTTCCAAGGCATGAAGGTCCCCCACTGTGGGCTGCACGGTACAACTCGGCCCGGTCTTTTTTACTCCACCCATACAGAGCAAAGAAGAAAACCTTTGGGGACTTAGTATTAGCAACCAAGGTGAAATGAGTAGAAGGGGGGGGTTTTGAGCACTTACAGCTTCTTTTTTTTTTTTTTTATACTGGACTTACACAATTTAACGTTTAGTAGTAGTTATGTTCCATAGTTGGTTTGCAAAGTCCCTGGAAGTGCAGCTGGTGGCTCTTGTGAGTGGGAAAGGGGAGGTGTCGCACATCAGGGCGGAGAAGCAGAGGGCATGGCCGTGCAGAGGCCCCGGGCAGGATGGAGCCACCTGTGTGCAGGAGCAGGAAAGAGGCCAAGTAGCTGGAGCAGAGAGAGGGGAGGGGGGCGGGAGGCGGCGGCCTTAGAGGTGGGACTTGCGGGGCTGAGGGCAGAGACCAGACGGCGCTCACGGCGCCTCTGGTGGCCACGGGGAGCCAGTGGCTGGTGTCAGCACAGGCTGCATGTGCCCCCTTGAGCATGGTTGTGCGCCATGGGCTCTGCATGGGCTCATGTGGTGGACCCCGTGCCCTCCTTGCTTGACCTCTTCAGCGGGAGCGGGTGGGCAAGGCTTGGCCGGCCTGCGCTGACCCACCCCTGGCCCACAGGAAATGGTCATCACAAACCTCGAGCCTGACACCGCGTACTCCATCACCGTAGCCGCCTACACCATGAAAGGCGACGGCGCTCGCAGCAAACCCAAGGTGGTGGTGACCAAGGGAGCAGGTACGAAGCCGCTCGCCACCTGCGGCCACTTGGCCCGTGAGGCCCAGAGACCCCTCCGGCACCCTTGAGGCTGGGTGGGGAGACCGTGGACCAGGCCGGGCAACTAGTGAGACGCGAGGTGTATGGGTCGCTCAGAAGGGCCCGGCGGGACCCCCGCCAGACAGAAATCCTTTCAGCACCTCTGCCCCTTCTGGGCCTTAAAAAGGTGTTCGTTCTGCCAGGGCCCCTTGGTGGCTGGCTGTGTCCTTCCTGGCCTGCCCGTGTCAGCCTGGCAGTGCATGCCAGGCAGTTGTGGTCGTTCAAAGGCCTGTTGTGCCTTGGTGACCACAGGGCCCAGAACCACAGGGCAAGGACGGAGTGGGAGCCTCGTGGCCCCTGGGTGGGAAGCAGAAGCCGAGAGCTGCTAGGCAGAGAGGAGGCCGGGTGGCACTGAGTGCTGGGCTGGTCCCAGGGCTGGACTCGGCCTGTCCCCTGCCCAGGGCCATCCCGCCCCAGGGGCGCTGTCCTTGCTGCCCCTCAGTCCCCGGGTTCCCTTGTGCCTCCTTTCTGAGCTGCATGTTCAGAAAGTGTAACGCCCTAGTGTGCCCTGTGGGCCCCACTGCTCCGGAGGCTGAGGCAGGAGGACTGCCGGAGCCCAGGAGTTCAGGGCCAGCCCAGGAGACACCACAGCTTCCTGTCTCGGAGAGACCGGAGGGCTGGGGTGCGGCTTGCAGTGGCAGCCAGGCCCCTGAGCAGCGCTCCTGTCACCCCCCAGTGCTGGGCCGCCCCACCCTCACGGTGCAGCAGACCGCGGAGGGCAGCCTCCTGGCGCGCTGGGAGCCGCCGCCCAGCGTCCCCGCTGAGGACCAGGTGCTGGGCTACCGCCTGCAGTTCGGCCGCGAGGACGTGGCGCCGCTGGCCACGCTGGAGTTCCCGGCCTCCGAGGACCACTACACGGCAGCGGGCGTGCACAAGGGGGCCACCTACGTGTTCCGGCTGGCGGCGCGCAGCCGGGGCGGCCTGGGCGAGGAGGCGGCCGAGGTCCTGAGCATCCCTGAGGACGTGCCCCGCGGCCACCCGCAGATCCTGGAGGCAGCCGGCAACGCCACGGCCGGCACCGTCCTGCTCCGCTGGCTGCCGCCTGTGCCCGCCGAGCGCAATGGGGCCATCACCAAGTACACGGTGGCCGTGCGGGAGGCCGGCGCCCTGGGGCCTCCCCGAGAGACAGAGCTGCCCGCGGCTGCGGAGCCCGGGGCCGAGAACGCGCTTACGCTGCGGGGCCTCAAGCCCGACACGGCCTATGACCTGCAAGTGCGAGCCCACACACGCCGGGGCCCCGGCCCCTACAGCCCCCCTGTCCGCTACCGCACGTTCCTGCGGGACCAAGGTAGGCGCGGGACCCGCCTCGCAGCCGGACCCCCCACCCCAGCCCCCCTCCCCCCGCCAGGTAAGTGTTGCTTTTCTGCTTCCTGTGGACACTCAAGGCAGAGTCCGGACCCCGAGGCTCCCTCCGGCGTTGGTACAGGTGGGACGTGCCTGGTGGTGGCACCGCCGCCCCCACCGCCACCCCGTCCTCCTCCCCTCCTCTTGCACCTTCTCTCTGCAGCCTGCGCCGTCGCCAGCAGGGACCTGGGACAGGGCAGGCAGGGCCAGGCCAGGGCCAGGCAGGAAGGCCGTGGGCACAGCTGTGACAGGGAGCGTCTGGGCCGCCCCGTGACACCCGCGCCCGCGCTCACCACGTCTTTCTCCTCTCTCTCCCTGCTTGCCCGGATGCTGCCCACAGTCTCTCCCAAGAACTTCAAGGTGAAGATGATTATGAAGACGTCCGTGCTGCTCAGCTGGGAGTTTCCCGATAACTATAATTCCCCCACGCCCTACAAGGTGAGGCCGGCCGGAGCCAGGTTAGCGGTTGGTACAGAGTCTGCGATCAGGGTTCTGGCCAACAGAACTTGGCCTGGGATCGAGGCTTATTCGGAGATGGAGACTGAGCCAAGATTGGGACTCAGAGTTGGGGTCTGTGTTGCTGAAATCTGAGGGATCGGTGCTCACCCACAGTTAAGGCGTAGGAAGATGGGGCTCTATCGGTACTGAGGCTCAGGGATCGAGGCTCAGTTAGAGATCGCAGCTCTGCATTGGGTTTTTGTCTAGGACCAGGGTTCAGACAGGTCAGTCTGGGATTGCTTTGCTGTTGGACGGCTCAGGGCTCAGTCAGGGCTGGGACTCGGTCTCAGGTTAGTGCCAGGTCTGGGACCATGGCTCAGCTCTGGCTCAGGACCCAGTCAAGTTCGGTCCTCATCTGGGACAGAAGTTGTCTGGGGTCAGACCAGCAGAGATCAGGGCGCAGCTGCAGCACAGCCTGAGGCCAGCACCTCAGCTGGCGAGCACGGTGAATTTGGCAGAGCCCAGGCCCTGAGCCGGGTTCCTGCTGAGCCAGCCCGGCCCGCAGATCCAGTACAACGGGCTGACCCTGGATGTGGATGGCCGCACCACCAAGAAGCTCATCACACACCTCAAGCCCCACACCTTCTACAACTTCGTGCTCACCAACCGCGGCAGCAGCCTGGGGGGCCTCCAGCAGACGGTCACCGCCTGGACAGCCTTCAACATGCTCAGTGGCAAGCCTGGCGTCTCCCCCAAGCCCGACCCCGATGGCTACATCGTAGTGTACCTGCCCGACGGCCAGAGCCCCGTGCCTGTGCAGTATGTCCGCCTCCTCCCACTTCCCAGAAGCCCTGGTGGGAGGGGAGGCTCCGCTTGAAAGACTGCGTGGGCATTGACGTTGGGGAATTAAAGGATACGTAGGAGTTTGGGAACTGGAAACCAAAGGTAAACCTTTTAGGCAGAAGATGTACCATGATCAGAGTCTCCAACCTGAACTGGGCACTGTGGTCAGGTGCCGTTGGGGGGACCCCCTGACTCTTGTTTTCCTACAGGAACTACTTCATTGTGATGGTGCCGCTGCGCAAGTCTCGCGGGGGCCAGTTCCTCACCCCACTGGGCAGCCCCGAGGACATGGATCTGGAGGAGGTGAGCCCCGGCCCGGACCGCGGGGCCCCGAAGCCCCCCGCTGGCCTCTGAGCCCCGGCCCTGTGTTCCACAGCTCACCCAGGACATCTCGCGGCTCCAGCGGCGGAGCCTGCGGCACTCGCGCCAGCTGGAGGTGCCCCGGCCTTACATCGCCGCCCGCTTCTCGGCTCTGCCCCAAGTCTTCCGGCCCGGGGACCAGAAGCAGTACGGTGGCTTTGACAACCGGGGCCTGGAGCCTGGCCACCGATACGTCCTCTTTGTCCTCGCTGTGCTGCAGAAGAGTGAGCCCGTAAGTCCTAAGTAGTATCCATGTATCCTGAAAGGAAGTTCTTGGAAGAAGGGGTGTTACAGCTCGGGCTTTGAGGAACATGTAGGAGTTCACCTAGAAAAGGCAGCCCGAGATTTGCATGTGCAGAAACGTCTGGAGGAGCAAGAGGAAAGTGTGGCTGAGGAGGAGGAGGGAGTAGGGACAGCAGAGGGGGCGTCGGCGGGGCCGCTGGGAGTCCTGGAGAGTCCGGAGGGCCAGGAGGCGTGGCTGGTGCGGGGAGGGCCTTGCGGGGGCTGGGTGCTGACAGGGCCCCTGCGTCCGCAGACCTTCGCGGCCAGTCCCTTCTCAGACCCCTTCCAGCTGGACAACCCTGACCCCCAGCCCATCGTGGACGGCGAGGAGGGGCTCATCTGGGTGATCGGGCCGGTGCTGGCCGTGGTCTTCATCATCTGCATCGTCATCGCCATCCTGCTGTACAAGAAGTGAGCTCTGGCCACCCGGGCCTCGGGGATCTGGAGGGCAGGGCCCGGGGCTCCGAGGGGGGCAGCAGGGCTGGGCCCCCTGGCCAGGCTCCCCACGCCGCTGCCGGATTGCAGTGGGGCTGCGAATGTCCACAGCGAGGGAGAAATGGCCACGACAGGCAGGGTTTGCCTCCCTGAGTGACAGTGATGAGCCACTGGGGCTCAGGGTGGTTAAGGAAGACACACCTTGGCCAGGCGCGGTGGTGACCCCAGCATTCTGGGAGGTTGAAGCGGGAGGGTCACAAGGGCAAACCACATCTGGCCAACAGAGACCTAGCGAGACCTGTTTTAAAGTAGAATAAAGGGGTTGAGGATTTAGCTCAGTGTCTGCCTTGAAAGCACCAGGCCCCGTGTTCAATTCCTGGTACCAAAAAGGAAAAAGAAAAAACATTTAAAGTAGAGAAGAGCTGGCGGTGGGCCTCAGTAGTTCCATCTCAGGAAAGGGGTGGGGCATCTCAGTCCCGCTGGGCCTCACTGCTTCCTTCTCTCCCTTCTCGCCTGCGCCCGTCTGGGAGCAGCAAACCTGACAGGTAGGTGTGAGCCCCGTCTCCGGGGGCTGGAGGTCGGGGAGGCCCCAGCCGCGTCCTGCACGGTCTTCAGGCGTCCTGGGACTGCTGGGCCTTACAGACCGTCCCGCTTGCTCCCCACAAAGCAAACGCAAGGACTCAGAGCCCCGAACCAAATGCCTGCTGAACAATGCCGACCTCGCCCCCCACCACCCCAAGGACCCTGTGGAGATGAGACGCATTAACTTCCAGACCCCAGGTACGCGCTAAGGCTGCCCAGGAGGCAGCCGGGGAGGTCAGGGGCGGGGCCGTGAATGCCTCCTTCCTGCCCGCTGCTGCCCCCGACTGCCAGGAGCCCTGGGGCGGCCCTGGGCTTGGAGTCCTGTGCACGCGCGGCCGCATGAGGCTTCTTGGGTCACACCTCACGAACGCTGCTGGACAGCATAATACAGAGCCCTGTGCTCGGGCCGAGCTGCTTTGGCAGAGAGCAGTGACTGTCTCCAGCTCCAAAGCCCCTGCGCGAGGACCAGGGGCCTCACTGTCTCCCACACTGGCCTCGGGCTGTGTCCCCAGCAAGGCAGCGAGGAGGCCTCCCTGTGCCCTGCAGCAGCTCTCGCCCTCCCTGGCAGGAGAACCCACTGAGACCCACCCGTACGTGGCACTTCCCAGACGCCTTCATTTCCTCCCGTTCAGTGGGCTCATGCCACTTGCTCCTAACCAAGTAAGGGATTCATTTAACCAATGGCTGCTGTCCTTGTGGCCTCACAGCATGGTCACATCTGTACTTTACTGGTTCCCATCAACCGCTTTTCCAACCCAACAGGGACTTTAAGCATTGATATTGAACTGATGGCTGCAGCCCTCCCGGTGGGGGTCCTGCAGAGCACCCCCCCCATGCCATTCCTGACGTCTTCTTTCCTGTCTCTGGCCTGGCTCACGTCTCTTCTCTGTTCATTAAGATGAGGGGCAGACCATTTGTACTTAACTGATGGCTGCTGCCCTCCTAAAAAGGCGTCATCCAGGGGCTCATTGATTACCCTTCTTGTGTGTCTCCTCGTCCTCTGCTTATATCACTTCCGTCTCCACCTAACTGAAGATGATCGCCATTGTATTTAACTGATGGCTGCAGGCCTGAAAGGCCACTCAGGCTCTCATCTCACCTCCACTGTCTTCTCTGTTGCACCTGTGGGCTAACTTGTGTCGCTCTGGTTTTAAATAACGCGTGTCCAACCAGTGGCCACATTCTCCTGCCGGGTGGGGGAGTCCCATCCTCCCCGCCGTACTCCCATGACTGCTCTGTCAGCTCTGGCTCCATCCAATTGAGGCTTCCTGACGTATTTAACTGACGGCTGCTGTCCTCATCAGAGCTCATGGCATGGGCCCACATGTCCTCCCCTGCTCCATCTTGCCTCACCTTCCCCTTCTCTCTTCTGACCTCGAGGAACCCAAGGCCAGGCTGGTCTGGGTGGGGGTGTGGACAGGGTTCCCCACAGAGCCTAGTTTTCAGCCAGGGCCCCAGAACGTAGCCCAGCGCGCAAGAGGCTCTGTCCTCTGTGCCTGTGGCTGGCGAGGGTGGGGCGACAGCCCTGCGTGTGTTCATTATATATTGTTTGCTTCTCTGCAGCCTCGGGCCTCAGCAGCCCCCTCAGGGAGCCGGGGTTTCACTCGGAAAGTTAGTTCCTGTGTCTCTGTTCTCGGCTTCCTTTCCCCGCCCCGTCGGGTTCTGTCTTGTCTCCATCTGCCTCCTGTCTTTGTCGGCGCCCATCTGCCCATCCTATGCTGGCATCTCGAGGAGGGTGGGATTGGGGCCCTGGGTGGCCTTGGGACAGTGGGGCTGCAGACGCGGGCGTCCCGTGCCCGCTCCTCCTCAGCACATTGTCCACGCAGCTGGGGACATCTCCGCATCTCTGGTCTCTGGAGAGGGGGTGGCTGCCCACCCTGGCCCAGGGACAGTGCCCACCACACTGCCAGCCACACCGCTCTGTCATTTCGGTGCCTCTGCCCGCTTCTCTCCACAAGCATTGGGGGCTGGGTGTCGCCCAGGGGTCCCTCTGTCCAGCCTGGACCAAGATGCACCCCACTGGGCCCTACCTCCCCTTCTAACCGCAGCCCCCCCACTCGCGGACTCACACTGAGCACCCCGTGCCCCCGGCTGCCCCCCACCCACCCGCGGGCTCTGCTCTCCCCACAGGCATGCTCAGCCACCCGCCCATCCCCATCGCAGACATGGCGGAGCACACAGAACGCCTCAAGGCCAACGACAGCCTCAAGCTGTCTCAGGAGTACGAGGTACGTGTGCAGCCTGCTGCGGCGCGGCCCGTGGCACGCAGCCTGAGCCTTCATCCCTCCCCTCCTCTCTCCGTAGTCCATCGATCCCGGGCAGCAGTTCACGTGGGAGCACTCCAACCTGGAGGTGAACAAGCCCAAAAATCGCTATGCCAACGTCATTGCCTACGACCACTCTCGTGTCATCCTCCAGCCCATTGAAGGTAGGGTGGAAAGAGCCAGCCTCCCCTGTGCCATCCTCATGCCACAGTCGGCTCCTCTTGGCCAAAGAGGCCTCATTCTGCGCCTAGGTCTGGTCCAGTCCCAGCTGGAGGCTGCTGGTATCGTTAGCTCTGTATTTAACTGAT
>PVIC010052845.1:0-12049 GCA_004025085.1 Thryonomys swinderianus | reverse complement strand
GGGGGGGGGGGGGGGGGGGGGGGGGGGGGGGGGGGGGGGGGGGAGGGTACCGGAAGGGAAGGAGCCAAGTGACCGTGAACTCAAGGAGGCGACGGTGAACAGTGCCGGAGCGGCTGGGAATCTGCGGAGAAAGCTCAGAGGGGAGGGCCCGCCGCGGGGTCCCCTCCTCCCAGACCCCTGTGTCCTGGCTTCTGCTGTGAGCGCAGCGCGTCTCTTCTCTAGAGGCGGGCTCTTGGAAGGGAGATGTGAGATGTGTTTCAAACACACGCACACTCACACACACGCGTGCACGCACACCACAGAGGTAGAGTTGCTGGAGGACTCTGGTGTCTCCTTCCCGTGCACGGATTCGGGCGCAGAGCCTGGCCAGAGGGCTCCTCCGCTGTTGCTTAGGAGGCCACTGTGTGGAAACCACGCTTCCCACGCGGGGGGGGTGAGGCCACCAGACCCCCGGCCTCCACTCTGTCTTCGCTGGCCCACGCTCTCCGGGGAGCTCCCCGGCGGGGACACAGGCACAAGCCTCGCCACAGGGACCCACGGGCTCTCGCCATGAAGCCCCAGCATCAGGCCTCACGTCGGGCTCCATGGGCCGAGGCAGGCAAGCTTGCCCCGGGGAGCTAGAAGACACTCAGTGTTGGCGTTTCCACCTGGGGCGCTGGCACCCCCGGGCGCTGTGCCCGGGTCACAGTCCAGCAGCTGCCCTGACACCAGTTTTCCTCCGAGTCTCATGGCTCCCGCGCCTCCAGATCCTGAGGCCGGGGACAGACAGCCGAGGGGCCTCTCTGCCGTCCGCTGGGGACGGGCGGGGTGCAGGAGCAGGCGCTCACGGCCTCCTTCTCGGCTGGAGGAGCCTGATTCTGAGGGGTTTTCCTCCAGTGTACCTGGCAGCGAGGGCTGAGCACTGTCTTGCTGCCCAGCGGGGTCAGCCCTGTGGGTGGGACCCTTGGCACAGTCCCGTGGGCACCTGCACTTAGAGCACAAGGGTCAGTGCTCTCCTCTCCACTTCTCGGGGACCCCAGTCCTCTGGAGGCCACCCGGGGACAATCTGGAAGCCAGCACTGGTGTGTGCAGGTTGGGGACAGAAACAGAGACCCCGTGACACTGCCGGACGCTGAGCTGGCCGCTGTCCCGCTGGCCGTCTTGCCTGGCCGTAATCGACCTTCGGCTGAGGATTCCCTTCCCTGCTGACTGGGGCTCCCTCTTCTCACCTTCAGGGACACAAGGGCACCCCGAGGAGGCTGAGAAGTCCAGGGGAACTGCAGAGAGGTGACTCGGGGGCAGAGGGAGCGTTGGGTCCGGGTGGGCTGGCAGCAGACTGTGAAGGGGCCTGGGCCCTCCAGGGGTACCCGACGGAGGTCTGGCCACGGGGCTGGCATGTCCTGGCCACAGCAGGGGCTGCGGAGGTGGTCAGGGCAGCCCAGCCCTGCGCTTGGCTTGGCGTCCAGGCCCCAGCTATGAGGAACAGGGACGGTTTTGCGGGGCCCAGACCGGCTTCCTGGGGCAGCGGACGGTGGCCAGAAGCCGGCGGTTTGTGCCCTCCGCCCTCCATGGGTGCAGCACGGACAGGAGGGGAGGCAGCTCTGCATAGGCGTCTGTGCCCAGGCGGGCATCCCTGGCACAGGGGGCGCCGGCCCCCAGGAGCAGCAGGCCCATCACTACGCGCGTCCCTGGCCAGTTCTCTACGCCAGCTGCGTAGCGGGGGGAGGAGCGCAGCTCGGATCACACCGAGATCCGCTCCCAGGGTGCAGGACATCAAGTCAATCAAACCACATTAAAAGCTTTGGCCATCTCTTGAACTCGGGGCTGAGAGGCAGCCTCTCCTTCCTATTCCAGGAGTTTCCCGCGAGGACACCGGGCCTGCGGGGATCTGCCGGGCTCTGTGCTCTGAATTCTTCAGGCCTGAGCAGGGCTAGGAGCCTCGGGCACAGCGCGGTGGGCGAGGCCAGGCTGAGACTGTGCCAGCAGACGGTACATGTGCAGTCACCACGGACGTCTCACGTCAGGAAATCCCGCTCGGCCGCTGCCTTGTGACCCCCCAGCTGAGCAGAGCTTGGTCTGTGAACCAGCCAGGGTCCTGGAGAGGAGCAAGATGGGGAAGAGCTGTGAGTTCAAACCCCAGCATAGGAAGAAGGACAGGGGACGCCGACTGATCTCTCTGAGACCCCCCTGCACCGGGCACGGTGCTCACCCCGACCGGCTCTAGGGACCCGAGGCAGCCCAGGCCGCTCCCCGGCGCGAGGGCTGGTCCAGAGCTCGGGGTCTGAGGCCTTGCTGTGGACCCGCATCGCGGCAGAACACAGCGGTGTCGCCGCGCCGTTGGGAGCTTGTTCTCTCTGCCTGGCGCGGCTGGTCCGCAAAGCACACGCTAAGAGATGTGCAGAATGGAGTAGATCGGAGTATGTTCTTCAGTGACAATGGAATTAGATTAGAAATCAACAGAAAGACAGCTATAAAATCACAGAGCACTTAGAGATTAAACAACGCTTCCATAATAACACATGAGTCAAAGAAACCTCGGGAGAATTTAAAAAGTACTCTGAACTAAATAAAGAGAAAATACAGCTTGTCAAAATTTGTGTGACACACAAAAGCAGTGATTAGAAGAAAACAGATAGTATTGAACGCACACGCTAGGGAGGAGAAGGGCCCACAACCCATCCCCTAACTTTTCACCTTAGGAAATCAGAAAAGGAAGAAAGCATTACACAGAAAGCAAGCACAGAAGTGAAATAATAAAAAGTAAAATAAAAAGCAATAGAATTGAAATGTCAATAGAGCAAATCAACAAGGTAAAGAGCTAGTTCTTTAAACAGATCAATACAATTTATAAATCTCTAGCCAGGATAAGTGAGAAAAACAGATATGACACAAATTAATATTATCAGAAATGAAAAGAGATGTTCTTAGTAAGAAGGCTAATAAAAAGGTACTATGAACAACACTAGGCCCACAAATTTATTAACCAGAACCAATTTCTTAAAAGATACAATCTGCCAAAACTCACACAAGGAGAAATAGAAACTTTGAATAGGCCTGGATCTACTTAAAGAACCGAATAATTAATTTCAAAACAAAAAATTACCAGATCAATATGGCCCTATTGATGAATTTTATGAAATATTTAAAGAAGAACTTATGCCAGCTATCTATAATTACTTTTTATTCAATCCCTTTCCCAATCTTTTAGGGAGACTGATGTTTCCCTACTTGCTGTCATTTTATGATATGAGAATTGCCACAATATGAAACCAGAAAAAGATATAAGAAAATAAAACTCTCATCTGGGGTGTAGCTCAGTGGCAGAGGGCTTACCTCATAAATTCAACCCCTAAAACTGAAAAGAAAATTTCTAAACAAAATATTAACAAAATGAAATGATGTGCACACATAATGACATACCTCTATGCAGTAAATTTATTTTAAGTTTGCAAGCCTGAATCCAGCCTATGGAAGTAAATTAATGTAATCCATTATATCAATAGTCCCAAGAAAAAAATAATTTGATCATGTCAACAGTTTCAGATAAAAACGTTTGACAAAATCTAACTTGTTCGTGATGAAAACCCCCAGCAAACTAGGAATAGCGGGTTTTCTTCCTGGGTAAAGGGCATCCACTGAAAACCTGAAGCTAGAACAATACTGAAAGCTCAGAAACAGGAAGGGCTTCTGCTGAGATCGGGCTGTCTCCGCCCATCACTAGATTTCAGCATTGTAGCGAAACCCTTGTCATCAGACAGGAAGCGGAACTAAAAGGGTTGGAAGGAGGGAAAAAGAAAAAAAAAAGACCCATCTTTAGTTCCAGATGATATAGTTATCTAGGTGGAAAATCTAAAGGCATAGACTTTGGAAAGAACCTTGGAATTCGAACGCAGTTAGAACCAGGGTGGCAGAGGACAAGACTGAGATACAGAAATGAGTCACATTCTTAGACGGCGGCAGGGAACAGGTGGAGTTTGAAATTATAAACAGGGGGCGACTTACAGGGGGTTCCCAAAAAGAAGCCCCGGAGTCCACGTCTCATCACAGGTAGAAGATCTACGGGAGGAAACTACGAAGTGTCCCGAGATGGCATCGAGACGCACCCTGAATGTGGAAGGACGGATGGACCGAAGTGTCTGGGTTTACACAGCTGCCCTCAAAGTACGTCCTGCCACCTACAATCTCGTGACTAGGCCGAGTGGCACCCTGGTTCCGCAGAGTAGGACCCGAGGGTGGGGTGTCTCTCCGTGCAGTGCCACAGCCTCTGTGCCGCCCCATCGGTCTCGGGTGGCTGAGCACAGACCCACAACTTGTCCCTCACTGCGCGATCTCCCCTGCTCGGCGAAGCCGGACTCCTGGGAGAGCAGGGCTCGGTCTGGGGCCCTCAGACGCTCGGGGCCGCCGGGCGTGGTTGTTTCTGCCACCGGAGGCCCTGGAGGACGTCGGCACCGCCGGCTCAGGGCCGCAGTTGAGACAGAGGAGCAGGCCCTGCCCTCACTGTCCTCTTTGGCAGTCCAAAGGAATCACAAAGCTTAGGAGAGCCTTTTACAAGAAAGTGTGGCTTCTTTCTCTCTCGATGGCTAAAGCCGAGGGATCGAACATTTCTCAAGGAGAGAAAACAGCATAAATCAGGCGGTCCAGACGCAGAATTGCCTGTTTCCAAATGGAAGGGATAAAGCAGTAGATGCTAAGAGATGAGAATTTTATCCTGGTCTTACCTCTCTGAGTGACCTTGAACAAGGCGATCCGCTCCAGCCTGCTGTTTCCTGAGGGCAGAGGCACAGCCAGGGGCTGGGCACACTGGTGGCCGGTCCCGCGTGACCGCTGTCGTGACCATCTACTGCTGGCTTTGTCTTCCCCGTGCCGCCTGCGTGGGAGTCTCGGGGGACAGGCACGCACCCCTGCCCCTGGGGGTCCGCCCGTGCTCAGCATCACCCGGGACATCACTGGGCAAGGCACCTGCTCTCGTCTGCTTTGCTCTCTTCCTGGACCTGTTTCCTCCGCCCTCCGCCCGGGGTGGACCGTGCTGGCAGCTCGGGCTCCAGAGCCAGCATAAAGCTGGGCCCAGAGGACGTGAGCTGCTCTGATTCTGCACCTAAATCAGGCTCAGGCCAGGAAGATCGGCCTCGGGGTCCTCCTGCCCTAGTGTCCAAGGCTGCACCTCACAGAGAGATGGCCAGATCGGCTTCTGATGAACATCTAAAGTCACAATGATAATAATTTTGTCCAGCACAACTGGACATTACAGCTGTCTGCAAAATACCTAGTAGACACTAGGCACTCGCTATGCAGCTGTCCTTGTCCCTTGGCACTTTCTGCATGCTATTTATTCTCCAAAAAGGATTAGCTGTTAACTATTTTTATACAAAAAGAAATGGAAAGCACAATCTAACAAAATCACAGTGTTCTACAGACTTTGGGGTATGCACACGCTGGCGAGAGACAATAGACATATTTTCTTGCTTTTAAAAGGAATTGTGTGCTTTAATTAAGGGAAAAGGAAAGTTTTCTCTGAGCATATTAATTATCTCGCTTGTCATACGAGGTATTTGTTCCAGATGACAGGCCGTAATTAGTGCAGGGAACAGACCGAAATTCCCCAGGAGGAGACGGACGTCGGGGGTGGACGGCGGCTTCTTCTCCTCTCTCGCGCGCTTCTGGGTGTGGGGAAGAGCTTTGGGCCGGGTCCCACGGGCTCGAGCGTACGGAGGAAGGAGCAGTTTAGTGAGGCCTTTCGGAGAGCCCTTGATTCTGCGCGTTTTCTTAATCTTCTCTGCCTCTCTGTTGGTCTGTCTGTCCTTCTGTCTGTCCGTCCATCCATCCGTCTGTCTGTCTGTCTCTCTCTCTCTCTCATACACTCAGCTCACGGGACGGGGAGGGGAGACACAGGCAGGAGCCAGAACTTTGGTTCTGTCCCAGTCCCCGGATTTAGCGAGGGCCAGACAAGTGCCCCAGGCGGGTCACTCGGAAACTTGGCATCTCCACCCCCTTGCCACACTCTGACGTGTCAGGGTGACACGCGTGGCTGTGGCTGGCACAACTTCCGCCGCCGAGTGAGGAGCCTGAGGGTGCGGCCCCACTGGCCCTGCTCTTCGCGTCTGGTGCTGAGCGGGCTCCCTCTCGCGGAGGCCTCGGGGGCAGGCCCGGCCCGGGGGAGGGGCCCCTGCGGGTCTGCTGGAGAGTGAGGGGAGGAGCCGCCCCCGAGGGGCGTCCCGCCCAGACCTCTGGGGGAAAGCGGGGTCCCCACGCCAGCCTTGCTGCACCCTCTTCTCTTTCTGCTTCCGTGGCCCAGAAACAAGCGCAGCACCCCGGCGCTGGACGCCCTCGGAGGAGGCGGAGCTGCCGCGGGCGTGGCCTGGCCTGGCCTGAGCCGCTGGCTCGGGCACCCCCTTCTCGAGGCGGTTGGCACACTCCGACCTGCGCGGTGCACAGGCAAGAGCGGTGACGAGACGGCAGATGGCGGCTCTTCCCGGGAGCCTGGGCCTGGGGGGTTGTGTCTTATCGCAGGTGTGGGTGGGCGTGGGCCTCTGGGCCTCGGCTCTGGCCAGCAGGCGGACCTGGCAGAGCCAGGGGAAGGTGCGGGGTCCTCTTCTGCCTCTCCAGAAGGAGCCGAAGACCTCCCCCGATGCCACCTTCACAACCCAAGCCTAGCGGCGCCCACAGGCCCTTACGGTACGCTGCCGTTAAACGCGTTACGGAGTTTGAGGTGTCGGTGCGGTAGCGGGCGCCCCCACTCCACCCCCGCGCACCGCAGAGGTTTCAAGGCTTGAGGATATTTCCATTTCAAGGTTAATTAAAAGACGGTCTTGTGATTTGCTTTGGGGGTGTCTCCCCCTCACACTCAGGCCACCCCAAGCATCGATTTCCGCCATCCGTGTGCCTTGGGTGACCTTGACACCGTCAGCCGACTCCTGGTGCCCGGCAGGCGCTCCGATGCGACGCGGGTCCCAGTGAATTCCTTACACCGCCTAATGGGGGGAAATCACAGCTTCAGAAAGCCAGGCTTTCAGTCTTAAAGTGCAGAAGAATACACTCACAGTGTAAAGGAGGCATAAAATAATTATCTCAAGATGATATTCACACTATATGGGCTCAAAGTTCTACCAAGGAGAAAGTGTAGCCTTCTAGGTCGGCACCAGCCTCGGAGCTCGGAACACCGGTTCTGCCGCTCTGATGGGTCGGTCTCCAGCTGAAACAGAGAGCTACCGATTGCATTTTTCCTGGAATTCAGGGTTGGGCGCTGGCTGGAGGAAAAACGATTCTTAGGTGGCACAGGATGGTTGGGTGCAATGGCCACAGCCCATCGCTGACAGCTGGACTGATTCCCCCAGGAAAGCGTTTAATGGTGTCACCCAGGCTGGATGTTTACATAATGGTCAGATTCGCACCCAGTGCTCTCCCTGACCAGCTGCAAGGACGGCAGAGCTTGCCGTAGCAGCTACGGAGGCAGCTCACGGACCCCGGACTGCTCCGCCTCAGAGATGTCCCTGCACAGAGATCGCTGTCCTCCTCCGCGCTGTGCCCCGCAGCCCGGCGGTGCGTCGCTGGAGGCCGTCGCAAGGGAAAGGCAGAGCCGAGCAGGAGGCCAGGGCCCGGGGAGACCAGGACGGGCAGGCAAAGAGGCAGACAGGCGGCGGGGCCCGAGGGGTGCGGGCCAGGAGAGGACGGGCGCGTGCAGCGGCCTGCCTGTCGAGGGCTGCCGGGCAGAGAGGACTTGCGCTTCTCAGGCGTGGCGACGCGGGGCCCGCGGGGAGACGCGCCGCACGGAGGAGGCGGCTGGCCTGACAGCTCAGTGCGGCGTGCCGGGGAGCTGCTGCCTGCTCCCCCCGGAGTTCATTATTCGGGGCCGGAGAAACGGCAGCTCTGACAAGGCCTTGCTTGGACCTCGGCCGCTGGATTAGCTCAGCGTTCGGTTCCACCTGCTCTGTCTGACTTTAGAGTCCTCTGCCCGAAGGACCAGGGGGAGCAAGCTTTCCCCCGATTTAACTCCATTTAGTTGAAATCTTGATCTTGCAAGCGGCAGCCCAGAAATCTGAGCAGCAGTGGTGCCCGGGGCCCGGGAGCCGGACACCAGGCGCCCTCCTGGGGCAAGCGGCGCGGAGAGGCTTCGGCCCCTCCAGCCGCCCTGAGAGCTGCGGCCCCTGAGGCCCTGGGCTTCTCCCTGGAAGCCAGAGGACCGGGACATGAGAAGCTGGCCTGTGCCTCAGTCTACCCCAGGGCTCCTGGACAGCAGGCGCCGACTGAAGCACTTGGTTCCTCTGTCCAAGCACTAGAGTGGAAGCCTCTCCTTTCTGAAAACGGCTGCCGCCCTTAGAGGTACAGACCACACCCCTCACCCTGTGACCACGCCCCCAGACTGCAGCCACGCCCCCAGAGTACAGCCACGCCCCAGGCTGCAGCCACGCCCCAGAATGTAGCCACGCCTCCTGCTGACCCTCTGCCCCGCCTCCGCCCGGACCCTGCGAACCCTGGTCCCACCCTGTGCTGTGGACCTGCCCTCCAGGTGCGCCACGGCCAGCACTTGGGATGCTGATTGGCCGGGGAGGTGATCGATCGGGGCCGGAGTGAGGCGGTGCTGACGTAGCCACGCCTCAGGGCAGCCGAGTCCAGCGCTCGGAGGAGGCCGAGGTGCGGGGTTCCCGCGCTCGGGGCGTTGTGGGGTGACCAGCTGCGAGTCTCTGGCGCCCGCCCGCCCCAGGTGCGGCAGCTGAGCCCAGGTGAGGCCCGCAGACGGCCCCGGGCCCTTGGCATTCTCGTGGGGCGCAGAAGGTGGGGAAACGCGGGCCGCTGGGACCCAGGGCCTTGGCCAGGCCGCGGGAGTGACGGGAGAGCGGGGCGCCGGCGTGGGGGCTGCTGAGCACCAGCCGGGAGCAGCGAGGGGCTGGCGGAGGCCTCGCGGGCCGCCCCTCTCGGGACAGGGGAGCTGCTTCTACCAGCAGCGCTTCGGAGCACGCGCGGCCACGTGAGAGCGGCACGCTTTCCTGTTTCCATAGCAACGAATCTTAATTCTATTAAGTGTCTGGACAGCAATGTCAGGGAATGTCAGCCCGGAGCCGCTTCCTCTGCTGATCCCCACACTGCGGGGCTCCGGGCCCCTGCGTGACGTCCGCTCACCTGTCCCCCCGGCAGACTCCCCGCGGCCACCCCAGCTCGGCCCAGCCCAGGCGCCAGCGCCTCCAGCCCCACCGTCCACGGCTCCGTGGCCCGGGGGAACTTGCGAGCCGAGGTGGGCGGCGCCGGCCTGAGCGCGGGGCGTCACGGGGAGAGCACCTGGCTTCCTGGGCCCGGGTGACGGCTCTTGCCCGCTCGCGCGCCGCCTCCCACCTCCCAGGTCCAAGGACCGGCTCCTGCGTCCGGGAAGCCTCTTCGGAGGGCTGCCCGGCCCCTCCCAGCCAGGGGGCTTGTTCCCTCCGATGTCCGTGGCGTCCCTCCTGCTCGGCCTGGCGATGTGGCTGTTCGTTGTCTCACCTCCTTCTCCTGTTGGCCTGGGCCCGCTCTCGTGACCTCAGGTGTGCCAGGATCCGCCGTGTCCGTAGCAGCTCTGAGCGTGAGCCAGACTTGACCTTCTCCGTTACCTGTGAAGTAACGCAGTGGGCGTGGCTGGGTCTTCGCTCGTGCTTGAATCAGAATCAGGGACGTCAGTCTGAGGAGTTCGACGCTGTACACGGGCTTTGAACTAGATTTCAGAGTATTCTTGCTACTGACCAGCAGTGAGAGTGAGCCGGGCGAGCGAAGCTAATGAAGGTGATCCGGCTGCTGAGGGTATCAGTCCGGAAACCGCAACACTTGTACAGCAGTTTGGAGCTAGAATGTTTCCCAAAGTCCCGTGCGCTCCGAAGAGGGGCCGTTGGTAGGTGACTGGCGCGTGGGGGCTCTGTGAGCAGCAGCAGATTCAGGCGCCGAAGAGTGCAGCAGCTGGCTGTGCCCTTGGCCAGGGGGCCTGGCTGGGGGTGGGTCCTCGCGGGGAGACTTGGAAGGAGGCATCTCCTTGGGCCGCCCTGTTACTTTCTCTCTGTTTCCGGGCCCCCGTGCCGCAAGCTGCTCCCCCGGCCTGAGAGAGTAACTGTCCTCTGCAGACGCTCATCAGGCTTCTCGACCTGGAGCACGGGATGCGTTTTTAACCTTCCCGGAGTAGGGGTGTGATGCGTCACCCCGTTCTCCCTCGGCTGCAGGGTTTCGGCTGAGGGTTCCGGGGCCTCGGGCGCGTGTGCTTTCGGCTCCGGCGGTGGCCGACGCCGCTCCGTTCCGGCTGGGAGCCGCTCTGGAGTCGCTTCCGAGCGCCTCCTCCGTGGGCTCGGCTGATCTGCGTGGGCGCTGCTGAAGCCCCGCGTGCGGGACACTCATGCTTTTGGCATTTTTGCGTGACCTGAGAAAGACTCTGCTATGTGGTAGGTGCTGAAGAAACAGCTTTTGGCTGAAAAGACTAAAGTGAGAGGAAAACCTGTGCAGCAGGCAGAACCCTGCGGTAGTTTAACCACTAAACAGTGCAGTGTGTACAGTTAAATTCGAGCTGCAGATGACACGCACGGGTTTCCGCATAAATGCACCCCAAGTAATAGGGGAGGTGTGGCGGTACTGAAGAGCTGTGTGGGGTTTATCTGAAATATAGCTTTAAGCAGAGATTCTGCATTTTCTCTGCCAGTTCCATCCTAGGCCAGGTGGGGTTAACAAGTTTATCATCATTAGAGGAAGCTAATCTATAAAGCAGGGACAACAGGCTCGAGGACATAGAGCTGGCACGGACACACCCATGACCGGGGTCCCCTCTCCACGCCCTTCACCGCCCTGGCAGGAGACCGCACCGGAAGTGGGAAGGGGGCTCCTGTCACCTCGCAGAAGCAGCTAACACACCAGGCCTCCTGTCCCAGCCGGGACCAGCGCTGTCTCTACCGCCTGGACCTAATTTCCTCATTTTCTGTGTAAATCTCTCCCGGGTACTGTCAGAGGCCAGGGCTGCCCCACGCTGCCAGCTGAGCCCCTCCAGATGTCACCTGGAGACCAGGATCCTGCTGGCACCGTGACCTCCCCCCGGTGCTCCCTGGGAATCGCCCTGCCCATCCCAGCCTCAGCTGCCAGGGACAGTTGCACCGAGTGAAGCCTGCTATGTGTCCAGTTGCCCCAGATAATTTAATGAAGGAAAAAAACCAGGGCTGATTAATCCCAGATACTCGGTTGGCATTTAATCTCAGTGAATGTTAGACAACAATCTCATTATGTGTTTATGCCTTCAACATGATAGGCAAGGAATGAAATCAAGCCATAAAATCAATTATTTCTGCAGAAATTGTCATAGAAGACAAAACATCATCAAGAGACAAAAGCAGTTATGATTAGTATTTCATTCGCCCTGTGCCAACAGTGAGGATGCTGGATGCCGCCGGTCCCAGGGCTGGGCACGCGACGGGTCAGGAGGGAAGCTCTTCCGAGACCCCCCCTTCCACCCCCATCTCTCTCCTCCTTCCTGTCTCCCTCAGTCTCTCTGCATGTGTGAGAATTAATCGCAGGAGCTGTGCTGGCTTTGAGGAATCACGTGACCCAAAGGCAGGTGAGTGTCTCCCCTCCAGCTGCCCGGACTGAGGACACACAGGGCGCCAGCCCTCTTTCCGGGACACTGGGTGTTGAACTTATGGCCTTCACACTCAGCTACAGTCTCATAGTTTTTTTTCAGATTTCTAAAACTTTTGAACCATAGTCTCGTTAAGTGGCAGAGACCCTCAGAGTCACCGACCTCAGTAGCAGGGATGGGGAGGAGGGGCTCTCTCTGCTCTGGCTCTCTTTCCTCATAGGATTCCCCCTAGCGGAACAGAAGTTTCTGGAAACTGAGTTTTTAAAACCTTGAGCTCCCAGGAACTTGCTTCAGTCTCCTGAGAGCTGGTATTGTAGGGCTGTGCCAGTGCGCCCAGCTATAATCACGTTTTTTGAGGCGCGGATGGTGAGGCAATAGAAAGTCTCAGAAGTCAGGGAACATCGATGCCATTTCCCTCTCTGGATGTCTGGGGAGTTTTCTGGAAAAGCCTCAGTTTCCCTGTCTGCAAAGCGTGGGGGATTCTGAGAGGGAGCTGTACAAGCC
>PVIC010052844.1:0-12044 GCA_004025085.1 Thryonomys swinderianus | reverse complement strand
CAGCAATCCTCCTGTCTCAGCCTCCCGAGTGCTGGGATGACAGGCATGAGCCACCACGTCCGGCATTGTGGTATGCGGTGTTGATTGTTGGTGGGCATGTCTCCACGCCCAGCGTTATATGTGGTTACCGGGGATCGAACTCAGGACCTTGCGCTTGCGAGGCAGGCGCCGGAACCACTGAGCTAACCCTCCGGCCCCATAATAGAAGTTTTTCTCCACCTCTTCAAGTGACCATCAGGTTCTTAAACCTTCCACTGAGATAGCAGTGACCCAGAGTTGTAACACTGGGCTGTATGTTTCAGAGCTCTGCCACTTTGCTGACTTTGCCACAACAATCCTTAGTTGGGATATATCATAGAACTCATCAAGGCCTACTCCTAGGCTTTCTTTATCTCTGAAAGCTCTGTCCCATCCTTAGCTCATCTCCATCTCCAGCTTGGACTTTTTCTTCTAAACTACAGGCCTGATTTAGGGCTTGCATCTAGGCAGCTGAAAACATATGAAGTTTGCTGTGTCCAGTGGAACCTCTTCCTCCCATTTGTGTTTGTTTGTGGTGTTTTTTATTTTAGCAGGGAACACCTCCATTTCTCAACATCATGCCCAGAACACACAGATGCATCTCAGTGGCGTCCCCTCTACTCTGGCCTACCATGCCCCCCTCTCAATTGGTACCATTTCTGTTTTTTTTTTTCTTTTAAAAAGAGTCTTTCTTTGTAGTTGAGGCCAGCCCTGAGTTCACTATGTAGCCCAAACAAGCCTCAAACTCACCAGTCCTCCTGCCTCTGCCTCCTGAGTGCTGGGATTACAGGCATTAGCCACCACACCCAGCATTGCGGTATGTGGTACTGATTGCTGATGGGCGTGAGTCACCATGCCCAGTACTGTTGTATGTGGTTACTGGGGATCGAAACAGGGACCTTGCATTTGCTAGGCAGGCAGCAGAACCACTGAGCTAAATCACCAGTCCCATAGGTGGAACCATTTCTACCTCTAGGGTGAGCCATTACCCCTTTGTTTGGATCTTAAATAGCCCTCATGTACTCATGTGGTGAAGCCCTGGCCTTCAGACCAGCAGTTTCTGGGGGTAGGGCCTTTATGAAATGACTGTGAGGAAGGGACTGACCCTGGCAGTAGATGCCAGCGCTGTAGGAAGTGTTCCTGCTCTTCTTATCTCTTAGTTTCTGATCCTTCTCTGAAGCTGTGTTCAAGCCTAGTTTCCCCAGGCAAGCACTGTCAGATCTGCTCCAGCCTACCGTGCCAGTCCTGCTGGGAGCAGGTTCTCAGGTACCCTTCTTGTCTAAATGTCAGAACCTGGCACAGTGACATTTAGGGCCTGGCAAGGTGGTTGTGGGTGGGTGCTCAGCAGCAAGCATGATGCTCAACAATGGCCTGCTTTGTGCCCGAAGATCAAGGGGTAGAGCCCCAGCAAGGCCACTTTCAACCCACCCAGTTTGGGAAGTCACTTGTCTTCTCGGCCCGAGTTACCAACTCAAGAAGCAGGTCCAGGTACTTCTATCTAAGGGGGGAATGGGAACCGCCCAAGCCCACAACTCTGTGGTTCCCAGCCCTGCAAGCCAGGGGAAGATGCTAATCATCCTGGGAAGAATTCCTAGAAGTGGCCCTGGGGCTGGATCTGAGGGAGAAAGTCCAGGCAGAGGGCGCAGCCTGCACTCTGCGGGGCAGCCCACCTTGCAGGCCCTCCAGGCGGAAGGTGCGGTGCTCCACGGCCAGGCCCACGGCGCTGTAGGGTCCATACCGAAGGATGACTTCTGCTTTTTCAGGCATGACGCCAGGGCAGGCTGCAGCCTGGGAGACTGAGGGACGCCTACCGTTGCTAGGTAGAGGCTGCCGTTGCCCTGTGTGGGCGTGGCCTTTCACAGAGTGGGGTGGGGCTGAGCCAAAGCTGGCCGGAGGCTGGGCTGAGCCAATGGGGGGAGCTGGGCAGAGCGGTGCCTAGCACCCATCCCGCCCAGTCCAGAGCCAGACTTTCTCTGCTGACCTCAAGGGCAGGTACACTGAGGAATTTCAACCGCGCGCGGCACGTGTCCTTGATACCTAACAATAGACATTTATGGGGCAGTTAAAGTCAGGCAGCATTCTAAACACTTTCCAAAGACACCTCATTTAATCATTGTACCATCCCTTCTCAATTAAGTTGCAGTTGTATTTGCGTTTAGAAAACTGAGCTCAGTCTGAGACTCTAAGAAGCTGTCCCAGGCCAAGGAGGCATCGTGGTGAGGACAGAAACCCTTGGGTGCCCTCTACTTTCCTGATGCGTTTTGGATTGGTGGCTTCAAATGCTGTGCAGAGTAGACCTGACCAGTTCACCTGAGGAGCAAGAAGTTTCTCTGCAATCTTCGAGAGTTTGGGGCTGTTTATCACAGCCATCATGCAAACCTAATAATTACATCCTGCGAGTGCCACACACATCTTTCATTTCTAAGCATTAGTGGTAGTTAATTTTTTTGTCCTCCTTTTGAACAGGGCAAGGATTTAAAATCCCTTTTCCTAATTCATCTCCCAACATATGCTATCCTTGTGTATTTTAATTATCTCTGTGTGTACAATCTGTTACTACAGTGACACATATTTCATTGGTGAGAATTAGGTTATACATGACTAGTAAATAGAGGATGGATGCCAGAAGGATTCTGACTGTTGGGAGATGATGGTAGAGAGTTTCTCAGGGCCCCTGGTTCTGCATCGTCAGCTCACAGCAGCTGCGCTCCCCGCAGATGTCCCAGCCCACAGTGAAGGGCTGTGGAACCTACCGCACCATTGTCTTCCCCCGGCTCCTTAAGGCCAGTCTTGTAGGGACCTGTTGTCTGGGTCTCCTTCAATTTTGTTCACTGTTAAAGAGACAAACTTCTCTATTTACTGTAGTATCATTATCAGAAATTTAATTTTGTTACATTAACTTTTTTTTCCAGTACCCAGGCCCTTCACTGAGCTATAACCTAAACCATTAATTTTTAATTTTTTTTTTTTTGAGATAGGGTCTCGCTTTGTAGTTCAGGCTGGCTCTGAGCTCACTATGTAGTCCAGGCAAGCCTCAAACTCAGCAATCCTCCTGTCTCTGCCTCCCGAGTACTGGGATTACAGGCGTGAGCCACCACGTCTGGCATTGTGGTATGTGGTGTTGATTGTTGGTGGGCGTGTCTCCACGCCCAGCATTATATGTGGTCACTGGGGATCGAACTCAGGACCTTGTGCTTGCGAGGCAGGCACCGGAACCACTGAGCTAATCCTCCGGCCCCGGCCCAAATTTTTTAAAAATTTTGAGACTGGATCTCAGCCACTAACTTGCTCTAACTGGACTCAAATTCACATCCCTCCAGCCTCAGCCTCCCAGAGGGCTGGGATCACAGGTACACACCATCAGTTCGGCTTTGCTTATTTTGCTTGGTTTACAAAAAGTATTGTTTTTGATCTGTTTTCATGTTTATGCCTTGCTTTCTAAGGTTTCACTGTAAGGTCCCAATGTGGTAGTTTCTTTTTTCTATCCTCTTTGTGATTTGTTGAAATTCTTGAAACTGAATTGAGATCTTTCATCAGTTTTTGGAAAAGTTTGATCCATTATTTCTTTACATATTACTTCTGTTCCATTGTCACATTCCAAGAACTCCAGTTTAATGCATGTGCTAGGCTTTCTGAAGGTATTCTTTTATTTCTATTTATTTATTTAATTTTTTGGAGACAGGGTCTTACTTTGTACTTCAGGCTGGCCTTGAGCTCACTATATAGCCCAGGCAAGCCTGGAACTCAGCAGTCCTCCGGTTTCTGCCTCCTGAGTGCTGGGATTACAGGTGTGAGCCACCACGCCCAGCACTGTGGTGTTTGGTACTGATTGCCAGTGGGTGTGAGTCACCACACCCCGTATTGTTGTATGTGGTTACCGTGGAGATCGAACCAGGGACCTTGTACTTGCTAGGCAGGTGTCAGAACTACTGAGCTAAATCTCCAGCCCAAATGACTATTCATTTCAGTTCCCCACTTTTTGAATGAATCTTTTATTTTGAAAGAGTCTGATATTTTGAGTTCCTTACGTATACTATTATTCTCTCTCTCCTTCTCTCTCTGTCTCTGTCTTCTCTCTCTCTCTCTCTCTCTCTCTCTCTCTCTCTCTCTCTCTCTTTTCTCTCTCTCTCTCTCTCTCTCTCTCTCTCTCTCTCTCTCTCTCTCTCTCTCTCTCTCTCTCTCTCTCTCTCTCGTACTGGAGATCAAACTCTAGACCTTTCACTTGCTAGGCAGGTGCAGTGCCCCTGAGCTCTATCCTTGATCTTTCCTTATATATCCTAATATTAGTCCTCTGTCTGAGGTCCAACTGGCAAAAATTTTCCATTCTGTTGGTTGTCTCCTTACTTTACTAGCTGTTTCCTTTGCTGTGCAGAAGCCTTTTAATTTGATATACCATTTGTTGACCCTTAGTGTGTTATTTCAGAAAGTTTTTGCCTATGCTTATGACTTTAAGAGCTTCACCTATTTTATGTTCCACTGACTTATTTTAATGTTTAGATCTTTGATTTTTAGCTTAGTGCATGGTGAGAGATTGAGTATAGCCTCAATCTTATGCAAGTGAACAATTTTCCCAGCACCACTGTTAAAAAGCCACTTTCCCAAATGCATGTCATTGGTCCCTTTGTCAAAGATCGGGTGGCTGGATGTATCTGGGTTGTTTTGCCTCCTCTGTTCTGTCCCACTGATTTGCACTTCTGTTTTTGTGACGATACCATGATGTTTTTGTCACTGTAAATTTGTATATAATTTTATGCCTTCTGCTTTGCCCTCATTACCCAGGACAGCTGTTACTATTTTGGGTCCCTCCTGGTTCCACATGAACTTTAGGATTTTTTTTTCATTCTGTGAGGAATACTGTAGTTATTTTGATTGGTATTGTATGAAATCAGTTTTGGAGGTATAGTCAGAAATGAAAAATATCACGATTATATTTATACTGACTATGTTGATTCTGCCTACCCAGGAAGAGGGGATATCTTTCCAGTTTCTGGTGTCCTCATCAGTCTCTTTTTTCTGCTGTGTCCTTACTTTAAAAGAAAGTGAACAGTTGCAACATTTCCCCCTTTATGTCCAAGTTGGGTTCAGTGGTACAGAAAGAGGAGGAATAGCTTCTTTTTTATTCTGGATGCAACTATAGGCATATAATGATTTCTTCAAAAGTTTAGTAGAACTTGAGCTTGTCTATGAAAACGTAGGTTTCTTTATCTTTATCTTTTTTTTTTTTGAAACTTGGTATATATATCACAGGGTCTTGCTACATACCCCAGGCTGCCCTTGAACTCACCGTGACCCTCCTGCCTCAGTCTCCCAGATGCTGGTTTGACAGGTGTGTCATCATCCTTGGCTTCATCTCTCTTTTTTTCAACCTCTAAGTAGGAACCTCTTACTTCCTACTGCTAACATTTCTGCTTTGGTTTATTTAAGATTTCAAAGACTATCCAGAGATTTTATAGTTTCTTTCACTTATTTGTGTAAGTTTTATTTCTTAAAGAGTGTTATCTTTACATTTTTTGGTATAATATATTCAATTTTTATCCTCTTGGTGTTGGCCTTTTTGAAATTGTGTTGATTTTTAGTTCATAATGTTTTTCATTTCTGATATTTTCCTTATTTATGGATTTTATTAAGCTTGATTATTTTGTTAGTCTTTTCAAATAACCAGTTTTTTCTTTGATTTCTCTTTATTATTTTTTTTCTTTTGCCAATAGCTGTTTTTATTTTTATTTTTATTTTTTTTTTTTGAGACAGGATCTCGCTTTGTAGTTCAGTCTGGCCCTGAGCTCACTATGTAGCCCAGGCAAGCCTCGAACTCAGCAATCCTCCTGTCTCTGCCTCCTGAGTGCTGGGGTTACAGGTGTGACCCACCACGCACAGCCAGCTGTTTTTAATCTTTAATTTTTTTCTTCTATGTTCTTTGGGTTTACTGTTTGGTTCTTTTTCTTACTTTTTAACCTTACACTTACCTCATCAATCTTTCCTTTTGCTTTTTTCCCGATATATATGTTATAAATTTCTCTCACACTGACATGTTTCCCAGGTTTTGAATAAACAAGGGACATGAGAAAATTTTGACATAAGCTATCTATATCACTCTTCTCTAAGTGACTTAAAATTTGTTAGGATTTCTTCTTTGACTGCTGAGTTTCAGAATTATGTTTTTCTTCAATTCTAGAATGTTTAAGCTTTTTCTCTTTGACCAATGCTTTCCCTAGTCTCCCACCCTACTACGTAAACATTGGCTTTCCTATACTATCTGTCTTGGACCTCTAACAATTTCTTTTATAAGAATGAACCTAATTATTTCATAGTTCTTCTAATTCGAAGATCATGCCAGCCTTTAGGATGTTAATTATCCTGGGTTGTCTGAGGAGATTTATACTTTCTGACAGGGACCATCTGTAGAGGAATGTTCCCCAGGGGTGTTTGGTGGGTCTGGGCGATGTTGGATTCTCTTCAGGTCCCTTTGTTCTTATTGAGCCAGCCCCGTTTGCCTGCTAACATTATAGGCTGGGAATTCCGCTTTACCAGAGGCTACATAAACACAAACTTCTTATCTGTCTATGGCACAAGTGTGCTGTGTGTGTGTGTGTGTAGAGGGGATGGCTCACGTGGGCTGTCCTGTCCCGTCAGCCAGCAGGTGTGGGGAACCTGCCTGCCCCCTGGATCAGCCCCTGGTCTAAGTCCAAACTTTGGCTCCTGCTTCCTGCTGTCCTCTGGGAAGTCTTTTAATGCAATGTGAGGATTTTTCCTTCTTTAAAAACTCTATTATATATTTGAAAGAACTCTTGTGTGCAGCTTTTTGTTTTGTTTGTTTTGGGTACTAAGTACAGAACCCAGGGCTCCAACCATGGGGGCAAACACTCAGTCTTGGGGCTTCACCCTTGTCAGGAGTTTTGTAGAGGGAGGGACTCTCTACATAACTCAGTCTGGCTGCTGTTGCCTGCTGAGCCTTAGAATTAGAAATCAAGAGCATGGACAGAAGGAACCCTGGAGCACGGACAGACAGGACAAATCCCTGAGGAAGGTGTGGCCACACAAGGCAAGAGAAGAACCAAGGGCGATGAACAGGGGAGATCCCCAGCATGGGGCCAGCTCCTCCATGGATGACACAGCGTTCATCCTCAGACTCGTGCTGCTTTTTGTGAAAGAAAGACTCAGAGAAACGCAAAAGGAGGAGATGAGCTGAGTTTATGAAGAGACTCAGGGTTCTCTTTTTCTCCCCACCTCTGGTTATTTGGGGGCCACCTATGATGCGCGTGACAGATAAGAGTGTATCCATAGTCCTGTGACCTTTCCCTTTGCCTTTGCTCCCCTGGAACGCTGAGCCATTGTCTCTCCTGATGGCATCTTTCTCTCACCCCAACCCATACACCTTCTGAGGCTTCAATTACAAAGCTCTTGGCTTCCATTTGGAGGGTGTAGTCCTGTCTGTTTGGACAGACAGGGAAGCTGGCAGAGGGGTGGCATCCCAGAGGTCATTGCAAGGAGGCAGACCTGCAGGGGGGCTTATTGTGCCTGATGTTCCCTCCAATGTCTGCTCCTCACTGTCCCTGTGGGCTAAGTGGGGAACACCCACCTTGCCCCATACACTGTGGCCAACCTGATGATCACAAGAAACACATGAGGCTGTTGCCCTCCCCACCCCAGAGTACTGCCACGCAGACTTGTCTTCTCCTATCTCTGCTCCCCTGGCTCTGTCTCTTACTTTTAGAAATGGAGTCTTACTGTATCATCCAGGCTGATCTGGGACACCTGGGCTTCTGTCTTTTCTGCTTCAGTTTCCTGAGTAGCTGGGCACACAAGCATGTGCCATGGTGCCCAGCATCCTGGAGCCATTTATACTCTGTCATTGCTGCTGGCTGAGCCCAGACAAAGGCCAAAGACCTGCTGACCCAGTTCCTAGAACCTACAGCTATCTTCTAGTAGGAAAATAGAAACAGTGGCTGACATCATCTTGCTTGGCATTATGTTTTATTGAGTACAGAGTTAGGCTTTAAATAATTTGAATAGAGTACTTTTGATATACAGTTCTTTCATCATACATATATTTCTTCAAAACACAAAACTATAAATTAAAATGGAAAGACTATAAATACACATATACATATTGTCATAAATCTAGAACTATCTTATAAAAATAGAACTCAATTCTTAACTTTATATATTTTGGCAACTTAGCAGTAATATAAGGTGGCCACACTTATTAGGCATTGCTCTACCAAAGGACTCTGTTGTTTCCCATCTTATGGGGGACACACCCTCCTTTCCCAGGGTCCCCATAGAGATGCCTGGCCATGGCTCAGTGTCGCCTTTCATAAAACTGTCTGCACCCACCACCGTCAGAGCAGGAAGACCAGCTTCCAGCCCTTCCTCAGAGTGAAGAGGTGCTCCCTCCGTCTCCGCAGTGGGCACCTCAGGGTGCAGTTTGATGTCTGGACAGAGTGACTTTCGGTTCCCTTGCTCAAGGCCATCAGGTATAAACTTGGCCCTGGGTGTCAGGACAGAGCTTTACAAAACCACTGGAATAGCATCTGCTGGGGTGGTGTCCCAGGTTGGGCACCACCGTCCCCTGCCAGGAAATCCTTTGAACACACAGTTCTAGCCCTTATGAGTTGTTTTCATTGGACAACCCAGGGGCTGTGTCTCTGGGCTTCTGATTCACCTATTAGCCCCGTGAGGCAAACTCACCCCAATGCTGCAGCTCTCTGCCAGCTGGGAAAGACATGGTGGGGCGGGGGAGGATGTAGCCACACAGGCTTTGTGCCAACTTGCAGCAGGGGAGGGTGGATGTCAAAGGGGAAGAGTGGGGACCTGCAGACCAATGATTTGAGTCTGCATGTGAGAAGACAGTGCCCAGATTGCCCCCCAGCATCTTCCACTGACCTGGGCCAGCTTCAGGTTTCACGTGGCCTCAGAAGCTCAGCACAGAGAGGGGACACTTGCAGGGTGCATGAGCCAAAGCAGGGCATTCAGAATGCCACAGGGCCAGCAGAATGGGAAGGAGTTCTCCAGAACCCTTCAAGGGGGCACAGTGGTATAGTGAGGAGCAGGCTTTGGCTGCTCCCCATTTTCTGCAGTTCCCATTTTTCAGGCTGCTTTCTCAGCCCACGTATCCCATCTGTTTAGACTCCTCATCAAAAGCTGATTCCCAGGAAGCTGAGGGCAGAATAGCAGTGATTTGAGCCTGGGGAAGGTAAGGAGGAGAGAGGCTGGCCAGCAGGTTCAACATCAGCTGGATGGGAGGAGTAAGCTTTGGGGGTAACCACAGATGTTGATGATATACTGTATTTCAGAACAACTAAATATTCTCACTACAAAGACATGCTAGTTCTGCTAATTACCTTGATTTTGTCCATGTGCACATACACCAAAATATCATATTGTACCCCCTAAATATGTACTGTTATTACCTATCAATTAAAATAAAACCTAGCTAGGCATGATGATACATGCCTGTAATCCCAGTACCCTGGGAAGCTGAGACAGGAAGATTGCAGGTTTGAACCTAGCCCTGGAAATTGAGCAAGACCCTGTCTTGAAGAAAAGGGGAGAAGTATAGGGATATGGCTCAGTGTGAAGACCCTAGGTTCAATCCATAATACTAAGAAAAGGGAGGAAGAGTAAAGCTAAAAAATTTAAGTGAGAAAGAATGTGCCCCAACATGGTTACTTCCCTTCTACCTCCCACCAATTCTGGGGTGGAGGGCTGGCAGGATGACCCGGGATGACCATCTGCTCTGTCTGCTCAGGAAGCTAGGAGCCTCTGTCTCTGAGGCTGGCAGAGAGTCCTATGGGTGGGTTTTGCTCAGCATCCATGAGGCCCTTTCTAGATACCACACCAGCTACTGGTAGTGGCCACAGAGACCACTTTCTGAAATCACTATGGGAGTGGTTTTCTTTAAAACCCTTCTCTTGAAAACCAAACAACATAAACAAGAGACAACCCCACAGTCCTTGCTGGATCTCTGCTCACAGGCACAGGCACATTTCAGGGTTAGTGTTGTGGGCGGGGGCATGGAAAAGGTGCAAGTGGCAGGACCCCACCTGCTCCAGGCCATTGCTTAGCTGTTCTACAGGTCCCCAACTCCACTCAAACAGCAGAGCCCCAAGGACTCCATGCGGCACACATGCTTTTCTTTCTCAGAAGCTGGATGAAACTTCCTGAACTCAGCAGAGGCTGCCCTTCTGAGGGAGAGACCTGCCCGGGGCACACGTTGCTGGGTAGCTGTGTGTGAGGAGAGTGGTGAGTGCAGGACCGCAGGGCTCAGTGAGACTCTGAATGCCACCAGCTAGATGCTCTGAATCTGAAAATGCAGCCTCACCCCAACTACTCTCAGGGAGAAAAGGGGGTAATGACCTCAGGTTAGCTTCAGCCTCTATGATTCATTTGTGTGCATGGCACATAACAGAGTGACTCATTGTTTTGCTGGGCAGAAACATCTCCAGGCACGCCAGGTCTTGAGAAGGAGAGAACATGAGCATTAAGCTCCAAGGAACAACAGAGAGTGTATTTCTGGGGACCCCATCACCTGAAAGCCAGGATGGCCTTATCCCCAGGGTGGGTGCCACCCCATGCTTCATGAGGCACCTTGTTCCTCTAGCACTCCAGCTTGGGCGATACTTCCATGTAGCCTGTGGTTTGGGACTGTGGACCGGGGCATTGCAGAAAGCAGGGATGGGGAGAGGGCTGAGAACCAGGATGAAGCAGGGTCTAGCAGCTGCAGAGGGCTGGGCTCAGAGAGAGGAGGTCAAGGCTGGTGGCCCTGGCTGGGCCCTGTGGCTTTCTCCTCTGTCACCAGATGTTTGGAGTCAGCGGGCTGCAGCAAGCTGCACAAGGCTCTCAGGTCAGAGAGGCTCGCCCCCACTGCCTCTGCAAAGCCCTCAGACGAGGTCTCCTTGCAGCTGTGGAAGCTGGAGATGCAGAAGAGGATGGTTTCGGGCTGGGGGTTGTAGCAGGCACCGTAGCCATTGGGGACCACAGGACCGTAGCAGCAGAACATCTCCATGCTGGTGGGTACCTGGGGAGAGAACAGGTCAGCAGCCCTCACCGCCGCAGCACACTGCATTCTGTGAAGCTGTGAGGATGGGGCCCTCAGCACCCCAGATCTGTGCTGGGATTGGCATCTGGATTACTTTCCACCCTGGGGCTTTGACCAAATTAACCAAATCAACTGACTGTTTCAGCATGGGTGGACATGGCCGGCCTCATAAAAAAGAAACCCATCTCACTGCGTGATTGTGGAGGAGAGGGACCCCGGTCCCACTCTCCGGTGTGCAACCTGTGGTGAGGGGAAGCTGCCGAATGAGCTGGTGCAGGTCGGTTTCTCCTTCACCTGGGGCTGTTTGAGGCACAGTGGCAATCAAGGTAATTTACTAAAAGGCACCCCGGTGGCACCCAAGCAGTAGATGGCTTCCCACCGGGAGCAGTTTATGAACTGGAGGAAATCTGGCCCATCTTCTCTGTTGATTTCTCTCAGATCCTTAATTACTGTCAGAATTGCCTGGCTGGTTGGATTTTCTCCTCACAGCCGGGCCACGCACAATTACCCAGCACCAGGCATTTCAAAGGTTGCCGTCAACTGGAGTTTCTGTTCTGTACCTAAGAAGCTTTGAATTCAGGGGACTGCGATTTTACAAGCTGGGTCACAAATAGACCAAGTGTCTTGGAAGCCATGCAAGGCACAAGCTGTACTTTCTAGCTGGAAAAACACCAAAAAGACTAGACCCTAATTTTTTTTTTTCTTTGAGACAGGGTCTCTCTTTGTAGTTCAGGCTGACCCTGAGCTCACTATGTAGCTCAGGCATGCTGGGCTTGGTGGCTCATGCCTGTAATCCCAGCACTCGGGAGGCAGAGACAGGAGGACTGCTGAGTTCGAGGCTTGCCTGGGCTACATAGTGAGCTCAGGGCCAGCCTGAACTACAAAGCAAGACCCTGTCTCAAAAAACAAACAAACAAACAAAAAAACAAACTATGTAGCTCAGGCAAGCCTCGAACTCAGCATCCTCCTGCCTCTGCCTCCCAAGTGC
>PVIC010052843.1:0-12019 GCA_004025085.1 Thryonomys swinderianus | reverse complement strand
AGTCTCTGCCTAAGCCAATGTCTCCAAGAGTTTTACCAAGCCTGTTTACCAGCAGGCTTATTGTTTCTGTTTTAATGTTTAAGGCTCGTATCCACTGTGAGTTTAGTTTTGTGCATGGTGAAAGAGATAGGTCTAGCTTTAGCTTTTGGCAGGCTAAAGCCCAGTTTTTCCAGCAACATTTGTTAAATAGGCTGTCTTTTTTTCATTGGGGATGTTTGGCTCCTTTGTCAAAGATAAGGTGGCTTAGTGTATCTGGAGTTGTTTCTGGGTCTTCTAATCTATTCCACTGGTCCTCAGGTCTGTTACTTTGCCAGTACCATGCAGTTTTTATCACGGTGGCTTTATAGTAGAGTTTTAAATTGGGAATTGTAATACCCCCTGCCATGTCGTGGTTGCTTAGAATTGCTTTTGCTATTCTAGGTTTCTTGTGGTTCTTGAGGTTGTGTGTAGCCTTGGTGCCAGGTGACCTGAGTTAGAATACTGTCTCTGTCCTTTACAAAGTGCTCTTCCTGGGTGAGGCCCTGACCTTTCTGTTCCACGGTTCTCACCTCCGAAACAGGATAACAGTGGTACTTACATAACAAATGACTTAGTACTCGTTAAATGGCTCAGTGCCTGGTGTAAATGCTTAGTAAGCAGTGGCAAATCTTAGGTAAAGTGGGTCATTTGCCTTGCTTAAAATTCTGCTTTCTCATTTTATATGTTCTACACAGCAGTCCTTCAGTATCTGAGGTTGACCATTGTGTCCCCAGGTGATAACTTCACTAGGCTCCAACTTCCCTGCTTCTTTTAAGTATCACTCCTGTGACTGGATTTTCACCTTCTCCTTCTTCCTCTTGGGTAGATGACTCTCCCGGCTCCACACGATGGAGATGAGACTTGTCATGTGGGTCACTCTCCCTGGTGCTTTTGTAATGTTTGCACTATTTTCATATCCTGAGCACTGCGTGTGGGTTTGTTGGGACTGGGCACCAATAAAACACATCCTTTGGCTTTCCACAGTGGGAGAAAAGTCCTCCTTTCAACTCCGGGAGCATCTGGCTTAAGGTTCCTCATGCAGATTCTGCCTTCCATTCTTGTATTTCATCATCTTCCCCACCTGAGCTCCAACCCAAATGGCCTTTTCTGTTTCTCACCTTCATGGGTGATCTTCTCTCCTACACAGTAGGAAATGTAAAGTGAGGCAATTCTACAGTGGACTGGAGACTTGAGTGAAGCGTTGAACCTGGTGAGGTAGAATTTAACTGTGATGAATGTAAAGTTCTTTTAGGAGAAAGCTGGGGAGAACATTAATGGACAGAAGAGGTCTAGGACAGGAGCTGCGGAGTCTCCCCTGGACAGTAAGATTAAAAGAAGGCCCAGGAGACGATTGAGGCCATGCACCTGGGGAGAAATGTATAGATACTGTGATCACAGGAAATCCGTTCCCTCATCTACTCAGCTAACGCATCTTGACCTATTGAATGGAGCTTACGTACATGACAGACCATGGGGAGTTGCAAGAGAACATAGCATCCCTAGTCCTTGGCCTCATGTTCTAACCCAGGAGCTGTGCACAAGTAGCTAATAATGCAGCTCGTGTTTGGTTGACACCTACTATATGTCAGACACGGCCCAAGCATTTTACACAGTCGTCCATCATTTAACCCCAGGAGCACCTCAGAGAAAGGCTTCATTGAGTGACTTGTCATTATGTGGACATTGGAGTAGCGTGTACTTACACAAGACAGCTGTTTTTGCTAGGTGATGTCATCATAGGAGACCACCATGGTGCATGTGATCTGCCTTTGATGGAAATGTCATATGTGGTGCATGACTGTATATTCACTCATTCTTGTCTTTCTGTGTAGAGGCATAATTTGCAGAATGTAAAGTGCACCAATTTTAGCATATGACCCAATGAATTTTTTTTTTTTTTTTTTTTTTTTTTTTTGCTGTTTGGAGACAGGGTCTCGCTTTGTAGTTCAGGCTGGCCCTGAGCTCACTATGGTGCCCAGGCAAGCCGCCGCAAACTCAGCAATCCTCCTGTCTCTACCTCCGGAGTGTTGGGATGACAGGCGAGAGCCACCACGCCTGGCATTGTGGTATGCGGTGGGTGTGTCTCCACGCCCAGCGTTATATGTGGTTACCGGGGGTCGAACTCAGGTCCTTGCGCTTGCGAGGCAGGCACCGGAACCACTGAGCTGACCCTCCGGCCCATGACCCAATGAATTTTGACTGATGTAGACTCCTGTGTGGCTAAATACCTCATTAAAATAAAGAACATTTTTGTCACCCTTGAAAGTTTCCTCATGCTCTTTCTAGTCACACACCTCATCCAGTAATAGGCACTGTTGTGATTTTCTATTACCAAAGATCACAAGGATTTCACGGAAATGGAATTATAGCATATGTACTGATTTTGGTTTCTTTCACTCAACATCATGTTTGTTGTTGTTGTTTTTGTTTGTTTTTTTGAGATAGGGTCTCGCTTTGTAGTTCAGGCTGTCCCTGAGCTCACTGTGTAGCCCAGGCAAACCTCGAATTCAGCAGTCCTCCTGTCTTTGCTTCCTGAGTACTGGGATTACAGGCGTGAGCCACCATGCCCGGCACTGTGGTATGTGGTATTGATTGCTGGTGGGCGTGAGTCACCAGGCCCAGCACTGTATGTGGTTAGCGGGGATCAAACTCAGGACCTTGTGCTTGCGAGGCAGGCACCGGAACCACTGAGCTAAATCTCCGGCCCCCAACATCATGTTTTTGAGTCATCCATGTTATTATTGTATTCTGAATGTTACGGTTTGTTCATCCTTTTTCTTGCTTACAGAATGTGTATATATCCCTTTAGTCTCCTTAACAGCTCTGTGACTTAGATATTTTTAGCCCCAATGGTGAGGAGACCATAGAGGCACAGGTTTTATTAGCTTGGTAAAAGAAATACTTCCAGATAAAGCTGTGAGGGCCACAGAACACGGTCATGTAGGAAAAGGCACTGGTATCAGTTGTAGCAGAAAGGACCCAGTGAAGCCTGAGTCCCATCAGAGATGGCCGTGGGGGTCAGTGACTCTTGGCTGCCTTTCCAGAATCCAGGCTGCCAGGGTGCAGATACAATTGGTAGAGGTTGCGAGGATAGGAGGCTTTGCAGCAGCGGTTAGGCCAGGGACGTCTTTGAGACCTTCTCTTGTCACCTAAGCCCCTAACCCTCCCGGAAGTCATCAGAGGCGACCACTGTATCTTCATGAGCCCTATTGCTTTCACTCCCTTCTTCCCTTGGAGCCTGGAGAGGTTGGGGTGTCAGAGCAGGAGAAGGAGGCCGCTGCTGGAAGATGAGATTGGAAAGAGAGACGGAGTGTGGCACAGACTGGGGGAGCGGGGTCCCAGTGTAGGAAGAGAGTCAGATGAAGTTCTTGGAATCTGAGGAAGGTGAAGCTGAGGATGACGGCCTCGGGTCTGCTCCAGAAGGACAAGGGGCCAGGGAGGACACGGGAGGTTTCAGGGCTGAGCTGTGGACCTCAGGGAAGAATCAAGGGACGAGGAAAGGACCCCGAAACATTTCTGAGGGCCAGGCAAGTGCATTGGTTAATGAATGGAATGTGACTGGACAGCAGGGAACAAGGGGGCCTGGAAGCTTCAGCTGACTGAGTTTAGTAGGGGCCCCAGGCAAGGCCTGGCTGCCATTAGTCAGATTTTTTTTTTTTTTGAGACAGGATCTCGCGTTGTAGTTCAGGCTGGCCCTGAGCTCACTGTGAGGCCCAGACAAGCCTCAAACTCAGCAATCCTCCTGTCTCTGCCTCCCGAGTGCTGGGATGACAGGCGTGAGCCACCACGCCCAGCCATTAGTCAGATTTTTGAGTGGCCTCTAATTTGGGGTGGGACCAGGACAGGGGAGGCCAGGCCCCTCAGGGGTGTCTTTCTGTGTATGCACATACAGATATGTCCCGCACTCACTGTATTTCCCAAGGTATTTGATGAGCCCAGAGCTGAGTGGGTAGAATTTCTTTGGGCTGTAGCTAATAAAACCTGATTAGGAGTGGCTTAAATTGTGTAAAATAAACCAGTTTCGAAGAGGTAGGCATCCCAGAGCTAGTTTAGTAGCCAACAGCATCCCTCAGGATGTGACTATTTCTCCACCCGTCTGTGCCTTACAGAAGGCCAGGGACGTTTGAGCAGCATGTCAGAGGGTACCGTGCCTGCCTGTGGAATGTGAGGATCGGAATTGTCGGCCATCAGAAAAAGCAGTCCAGCTCCCTGCTTCCTTTGAGTCTTGAAAGTGCTTGTGCTGCTGTCCTCGGGGGCCCCTTTGCCTTGATCGCAGAGGCTGGCACATAGGCCAGCGGGACTGAGAGAGCCAGGCTGCTCCCCAAGCACGTGGCTGTCCCCACTGTGCCATCAGGAAGTTTGCTCAGGAGAGCAGGGCCTGCATTAGGGTGCTGGCACCTGGTGCTGTGCCGTTGTAGGGCAAAGGAAGTGACCGGAGCAGCGTGTGAAAGGTCTCTGGGCTTTTCCTCCTCCGAAAACAGTACTTGGAATGGGAACACAGCAGTGTGGGAGAGCTGATCCGAGGGGTGTTGGGAGGAGACGCCCCTGGGGGGCCCCCGTCAGCCGTGTGGGAGGACCGAGTCTGGTCAGGCTTCGTGGCGGTCACTGTCTGCGGGCTGCTCACCAGTTCCCCGAGCGCTCTGGGCAGCCTTTCTCCCCTGCTCCGACCAGGCAGCCCGGGGGCTGCAGAGGGCAGCGCTCCTGCGGCTCAGTCTCCCGGGCTCCGGTGAAGTTTGCACCGACTTCACGAGGGTGTCACACATCTGCTGTCCTGGTGTTGCACATCTGTGAAGAGGAGCGTGCTGGAACCCTAGACCCTGGCACGAAGCGGGCGGGGGTGGCAGTGGCGGTGGGTGTGCTCCTTAGGAAGGAGGTGGGCAGAGGCGCGTCTACAGAGCTAGAAACAGCGGCCGAGGGCCCTCAGGAGGCTTCCTGGGCACGGCACCCTCGAGCTGGCTCTTGAGGGTCAGTGTAGCTCTGCACAGCGCCCCGGGCCTCTCTTCAGCTGCCTCGACGTGGAGCAAAGTCTTCACTTTCTAAGTTATTGCGAGGATCTTCTAAGGAAAAAGCCAGATCTGGGCCAAGAGACCAGGACGTTGCTTTCTTTCAGGCACCATTGTTGTCTGACTTCCTTTTGCCCGACAGCCCGCTTCACAGTCCCCTGCTCCGCTCGCGCTGCCCCTGTGCTGACCCTCCCGTTCCCGAAGCGCTGGCCGCAGCGGATTTCCCCTTACTTCATCCGTGCTGATTGTCTCTGCATTTCCTTTCCACGCCAGCTTCTCCTCAGTGCTTTTTGCTTTGGGAGGGGTCGGTCACTGTTCCCCTCCGCGCTGTCACCCTCTGCGCTTCGAGGGAGCGCTGTACACAGTGAGGTTATTGTCCTCAAGCCACTAATGCTTCTTAATCTTGTTATGCCACCGGTGGCCGTGGCACCAGAAAGGCTGGGGCTCTCGGAGGTCAAAGGGTCTCTTTGTGAGGCCCGGGAAGGGGTTCAGCTGTAGCCTAGGTGGATTTCTCGGGCAGTTGTTTGCAGTGAGCACAGAGGGGGGTTGTTCACCCTCAGGTTTGTCTACCGCCCCACGAGGTCCCTGGATGCTGTCGTCCACAGGAACTGGGGCCTGGTCCATGTCAGAGAAAGGGATGTGAATGCTTTTCAGGTTTCACTGGGTCCTGAGGCCAGGTGGATGGGTTTCTTCGCTCTTGGTGGCTGGGACCCCTTTCCCTTTTAGGAGAAATACCCAGTGAATCAACAGAGGCAAATGAAGTGGAGATCTGGCCAACTTGAGAACTTCGCGATTCATGTTTACAATGGCAATGAATGCTTTGGGGGATTTATGAATGGGATGTAGTTGTAAAATTATGGTTTCTGTTGCATTAACTGTTCCTCAGTGCATTCCTATCTCCAAGAGAAACTAGAAGTCAGAACTTACTTGGTGAAATTTTAAATAATTGCCCAGGATCTAGTAATTCACTCTGGCTTCAACTAGATACATCTTAACAGCTAACCTACCTTTATCATTGGTAATGTCACCATTCCTTTATTAGGAAATGTGCTACTTTTAAAAGCATAAAAGTACATATAGGGCCGGACGGTTAGCTCAGTGGTTCCGGTTCCTGCCTCGCGAGCACAGGGTCCTGAGTTCGATCTCTGGTAACCACATACAATGCTGGGCATGGAGACTCATGCCCACCAGCAATCAATACCACATACCACAGTGCCGGGCGTGGTGGCTCACGCAGTCATCCCAGCACTCGGGAGGCAGAGATAGGAGGATTGCTGAGTTCGAGGCTTGCCTGGGCTACATAGTGAGCTCAGAGCCAGCCTGAACTACAAAGTGAGACCCTGTCTCAAAAAAAAAAAAAAAAAAAAAAAAAAAAAAAGTACAAATAGAGCACATTAGTCCTTTTCTCTTGGGTTATCTCATACTTTATTTAAATGTTAGCTGAAGGCCTACGATTTATCCCATCTGTATAGTTTATGTTGATTTTTAAGAGCTGCTCCTTAACGTGACTAAGTCACCTTCTGCTTTTACCCTCCAGGGCCAGACCCGTCATTACGGTGGACACCTCCATCTTCCTCCCGGCTTCTATCAACATCACAGCACCTCAGTGTCACGACGGACAGCAGTCTGTAAACTGCCTGAATGTCACTGTCTGCTTTAGGTTCCACGGCAAAGATGTCCCGGGAGAAATCGGTAACGAGTCACTGAGTCAGGGCTCGGGATACCCATCTCAGCTGGCGTAGGCCAGCAGGGTGATGGACAGCTGGGGAGGCGCTGGCGTTCTCTCTCTCTGTATATCCCAGCTGGCCTTGTCCCCGGGCTGGGCACCTTTCCCTCTAAAATTCACTCTTTCTCTTTCCTGCTCATCTGCATGTGCCCGGTGTCACACATCTTTGAGCTCCAGGGCAGGTGCTGGACCACAAGCACCCTCTCCCAAATGTATGTGGGCGAAACTGAAACTCACTGGACCAGGACAAGATAGGTTGTTAGACTGGTGCAAATATCCTGCTGGAGCCCAGACATCACAGAAGGCTCCACGCAGTTCAGGAAAGACGGTATGGGACTTGAGAGACTCCCCCTTGAGCTTTACTGTGGGATCAGGAAGCAGTTTTCAGAAGTTTGGACTTTGAAAACTGGGGGCTGTGCTTTGGGAGCTCAGAATGAAGAAGAGGCAGTGGTAGCTGTCTCTGCTATTTCTCTGAGGAAGGGCCCCTTGTTCTCCCACTTCCAGGCACTGGATTAATCCCCAGCACAAGACAGAGTCAGTGTTGTTACAACTCATGGCCTGAGTGTACTTGAAGGATGTGAATCTGGGGCGTTGCACAGATTAATAGATGGTTTGCTTTCATCTGAAAGGCTATATTTTCCAACAACTATTTCTCATCACCTCCCTCATTATGTAGGATATCACAGTTTTTTTTGTTTGTTTGTTTTGTTTTTTTGAGATAGGGTCTCACTTTGTAGTTCAGGCTGGCCCTGAGCTCACTATGGTGCCCAGGCAAGCCTCGAACTCAGCAATCCTCCTGCTTCTGCCTCCGCCTCCCGAGTGCTGGGATGACAGGTGTGAGCCACCATGCCCGGCACTGTGGTATGTGGTATTGATTGCTGGAGGGCGTGAGTCACCACGCCCAGCAGTGTATGTGGTTAGCAGGGATTGAACTCAGGACCTTGCACTTGCTAGGCAGGCACTGGAACCACTGAGCTAAATCTCCATTCCGGATATCATAGTTTTAAGAAAAAAAGTTTTCTGATGGTCCTGGAACTCATATGTCTTCTATCAAATAGCAGCTCATGATGTAGTTGGGACCCATTGACAGATATTTTCATGGAATGATTAAAGATTGTTTTTATTTTGGTACCAGGGTTCAAACCCAGGGACGTGTCCTTGCTGAACGTGTCTACCACTTTGGTACATCACTGCACCACACCTCCAGCCTCTGATGTTAATTTTGGTACACATAAATTATTGCAGAATACTAGCAAACCAAACAGTAGTTCACGTGAGTGTTAATTGGAGAAATGTCTGTGCATTTTCAAGTGTTAGGTACTAGAAATGTCCTTATGGACCTTCTATAGGGAATTACAGAGAACGTTTACTGTGTTGATTTTTTGGGGAATTGAATCCAGGACCATGGCAGTGAGCCACATTACCAACCTTTTTTGAGCTTTGAGACAGGGTCTTAAGCCAACTAAGTTGCCTGGATCCTGTTTGAACTTGTGAGTCACCTTCCTCGGCCTCCTAGTGTGCTAGGATTATGCATGCACCCTCCCCTCACGCTTACTGGGCAGAGAATAAACTTAGAATCAAGTCTGAGCAGGAGTGGTTTCAGAGCTTGATGTAAGTGGGAGCCTCACTGGTGTGAAGGGTCACGAGCCGAGTGAACAGATACAGGGGCCTCTTTCGTGGGGCCTTTGTGGGGCCCTGGCCAGGCATTGCCTTTCACAGACCACAAGGCAAAATTAGATTCAAGGTTCTGGGCTTAGCCACGAGTCTTGAGGTAATGAGAAAGAGGCCGTTGGATGTCGCGTACCTTCGTGGGCTGTGTGAGCAAGCTGCCTGACGCCTGGAGCTCGGTGGCACCTGTTCTCCCGGGTGTGCACCTGCCACCTAGATTGCTTCCTCATCGTCGTCTGCCAGTGGGTTCATTGATGAAATCAACTGCTCCTTTACACTGAAAGGGAGTCTTTCCCCACATTTAATGATCAAGTTGAGCTGAGTGTAATTTGGCGGTGAAGAGTGTGCTTAGCATGCATGAGGCATCTCTAGAATCTCTTCCCCAAAATCAGGCTTTGAAGGGAAAATATCTGGAGAATTTGTGTGTCAACTGGCCACTGCATCTTCAGTGTGTTCTTGTCCATTTCCATAGCTGAAAGGACAGCGAACTACACCTCAGTCTTCATGAAGAGGGAGCATAAAATAAAGTAAAATAAAGTAAAATCTGCCAGCAAGAGAGCCGGCAGTGTAATGGAGAGTCAGGGAGGAAAAGGGAGAGGAGTATTGGGGAAAATGAGGAGAAGAGGAAACACAGCTTGTCAGGAGCCGGATAGCCTGACAGTGGTGAGTGCTCTGAAGTTCACCACACAAGTGTCGTAGTTTTTGCTCAGCATTAAAGCAAGGACCAGGGCACCGGCAGCTGCGTTCTGATAAGACTCTGGGAGGCCTCGATTTGAGGCCCACTGGTCAGGATTATATATTATGGATCAGTTCCTCGGAGTTATTAGAACCTGTAGGTTTGGAGAAAAGGTCCTAAAGCTTCCGAGGAGGGAGCACTGCCTGGGCTGCTGGTCACTCTGAGAGGGTTGCAGTGAGGCTGATTTGTAGGGGAATGAGGGAGGAAGACAAGAAATTGGGGTTCAGTATTGTTGGGACCAGCTGCTGTGAGAAACTGCTGCTGGGTAAGAGGACAGGAATAGGAAGGTGCTGGGAAGGAGCTAGGCTCTTCCCCTTCGATCTCACAGTCTCCCTACGCTCTCCATGTTTTCAAAGGTTCGTCGGGAGCCATTGGCAAGAAAGAAAAGAGTTAGGTTCTCATGATCCCAGCCTGTATGAGTCAGATTTCCTGCACTGGAACAAAACACCTGACATCTACAACTTCAAAGAGAGAGATTTCTCTTGACTCGTAGTTTCACAGGTTTTAAATTCCATAGTTGGCTCCAAGGCAGAAAGCTCACGGCAAAGAGCAGGGTAGGTGAAAAGGGCTCACTGCGCGGCCTTTGGGAAACAGAGAGGAAGGGGTCACGGCCACGGGGTAGTTCCCAACTGGGTCCCGTCTGCCTTTAACCAGGCCCCGCCTTCTAAGAGCCCTCGCGGATCTGAACTCAGGAGTGGGTTAACCCATTGAGGAGGTGGGTGCTCCCTCGATCCTGTCATCTTTCCGGACTCTTAATAAAGTCAGTTGAGAGTCCAGACCGACTGGCCTGCAGCCTCAGCCTCACAGCAGAGTTAGAGAAAGGTAGGTTTGGAGCTGAGAGACAGCGGCTTCCTAAACCCCGTAAGCACCCAGTCGCATGGGCCCCTGGCGCACGTGGGGCACATTTCTAGTCGAGTGTTTGCATGGAGAGAAAGTTTCCAATCTGCTTTTGGTCTCTTGAGAAGCATGTGAATGGGATAAGGAGGCAGATCCATGTTATTTTGGGTTCTTCAGTCAACAAATAGTTATGAAGTCTTACAAAATGCCAGACACTCTGCCTAGCCATGGGCACAGAGCACGGGGCTCGTGTTTGGCTGGGAGGGGGGCTCCCTGCCTTGCTCTGCTAGCCACGTGCTGAGGCCCTTGGTGGCAGAGGCAGTGTGTGCTGAGTGGGCACACGGACACACACCTCTCACTCCGACAGTGGGCTCCCCCAAAGCAAGCTTCCGGCACGGTTAAGCGGTTTAGAATGAGAATTCTGCCTGTCCTCTGGAGAGTCCCTGATCCCTTCGTCTCCGGCCTGGGCGCTGCCGCAGACCTCTCCTGCCTCCTCTGGCACATGGGCGCTCCCCTCACCCTCAGGCTGTGCCCGTATCTGCTCCCTGGTCAAGTGAAGCCTCAGCTCATGTGTCCCTCTCCGGAGGGTGGGAGTAGGGCTGGTGGCTCTGGACTCTGACCAGAGGGCGAAGGAGAGCAGAAAGGTATGACTGGGTGCCCTGTGTTTCTGTGGCGCTCGGGGCACCTGGCAGAGCTGTGAGCAAGCAGAGGTGCCCACCCTACCTCTGGACAAGCGGTCGACTCCAGGTCCAGAGAGCCAAGGGGAGCCACACCGACAGCAGAGACAGGGTTGACGTCAGAGAAACTTGTCATCGGGTCCCTTTTCTGTGGTTGGGGCGCGTTTCCTAGTGTTCTCTGGGCTCCTTCTGTTCCTTTGAGAAGCGTGCGAGTCGGGTGATGAAGGACATCCATGTTACGCGAGGAAAAGGCTAACCTAGTCTGGTAATTAAGACTTCATCCCTTGGGGAGAATGCTAGGAAAGCTAGTAAAGTGAAAATATCCTTTTTTCCCCCCTCTGCTGGGAAGCTCAGAGTAACTCTGGAAGGAGAATTTGCTAGGAGAATTTCACAGCTGAAATCTTGTTCTGATGGAAAATGGGAATGATTCAGAACTGACTGGGAGAGGCCAGAGCCAGAGCTGATGCAAGACAGCTGGTCCCCTCCTGGCTCGGGGTAGTGTGGGGGGCCTCAGGGAACTGGCTGGGGGCAGGGAAAGGAGGCGGCTGAAAGCATTACTTAGGGCTGATCAGCTTTTCCATCAACATGACATCATTCGACATGGCATGGACACAAGCTGCGAGGAGGAAAACCCTGAAGATGTGAAATGTGCTGTGGAAGCAGCCCCTAATCAGAACCAGCGCCCTCGCCCAGACAGGGCTGGCTGGGCTCGCTTGCATTAGGGGTGGCGGCAGCCACTGGGCGGCCCTGAGGGGACCCCCTGTGCCATGCTAGCCAACTGCCTGCTCCATGTGCAGTCCTCCGCTTTCTAGGAGCCGCTTCCCAGCATCCTTATGGACAGGGGTGGGTGCTGTTTATAAAGTACCGTTGGAGCTCAGGACTTGGGAATAGTCTGTGTTTCTTCTTACCTCTGGCAGCCATGAGATCCTCACTCAGCCAGGGTCTCCTGAGGCTGGCTTTCTTCTAGAAGAGAGTTCGACAGAGAATTGACTTCTTTTTGGTTAATTTAGAATGACAAAATACATTTTAGGTCAAGGGGGCCACTAAGTAGACAGTTGTAGAGACGAAATGCTGTCAGAGTGACTGTCCTCAGTGAATTGGGTAATTTAATCAGCCGGTGATCATGTATTTTAGTGCTTTAGGAAGCTCCAGTGGGTGAGTGTACTTGCGTGTGCACACACCTTGCCTGTAGCCGACGGCAGCTACCTCATCCTTGGCTCAGCTTCTGGGAACCCCAGGTTCTTTCTTGCCCTGAGTTGCAGTGGGGATGTATTGTACCAGGAGTTGTGCAGTGGATGGGTCACAAGGACTAAAGATGGTGCACGTTGTCTTTTTTTCTCTGATCTGTGTCTGA
>PVIC010052842.1:0-12031 GCA_004025085.1 Thryonomys swinderianus | reverse complement strand
GAAAAGGCAGGGAAGCTGCCAGTCCAGTCAAAGTACACACGGAGGGTGTCATCTGCTTTCTGCTGTTTTGACAGAGCCTGACAAGCTGGTTCTAAAATCTGCCTGAAATCACAGAATCAAAAAGATCCAGCCGGGTGTGGTGGCTCACGCCTGGAATCCCAGCACTCGGGAGGCAGAGACAGGCGGATTGCTGAGTTCGAGGCTTGCCTGGGCTACATAGTGAGCTCAAGGCCAGCCTGAACTACAAAGCGAGACCCTGTCTCAAAAAAAAAAAAAAAAAAAAAAAAAAAAGATCCAGGGCAATGCTGAAGACCCAAGTGGGGAAACATGACCCCAGATATCAAGATTTATTATAAAAACAGAGTAATTAAAACAGGCTGGCTCATAAGGACCAAGGTAGTATTGGCTACAGATATCTAACAGAGTAGAGAGCTTATCAGGAGACATACAAATACAGAGACACCTTGGTTCATGAACTTAATTCTTTCCACAAGAATTGAGTCTGTAAACCAAGGTAGCACTGCATATGGAAACCTGATTTGAAGAACAGCTGATACTGCAATTAGTTTTGCCAAGGTACATGGGTGAGGCTGGTGAAATGGACTTTCCATATTAAATTTTGAAAACTAAGCAAGTTCATAGGCAGGTCCAAATTTCCAAATGACAAATGTGATCATAATGTACACCTAAAATGTACCAATAAGCTTAACAAATTTTTTAAAAAATTAAGCAAGTCACACCATATGCATGGACTAATGACAATATGAAAGTCAAAACTGTAAAACTTTTCAAAGAAAATGAAGACTGTTTTAATAACAAGAAAAAATAATTTAAATAAGAAACAAAAAAAATAAACAAAAACCAAAAAGCTAATGTTTGAGTACATTAAAGTTCTGTTCAAATAGCATGATAAAGTAAAAAGATAAACCAAAAACAAGGAAGAAGTATTCTCAACTCATAAAGCCAGTAAAGGATTATATTCCATAATATACAAAGTGTTACAAAACTATTAAAGTATTCCAAGCAGGGAAAATAAGACAAAGACATATACAGATACTTCACATAACAAGAAATACAATTGATCCTAAATACTAAAAATCTTCAAATTCATTATCATTTATAATCAATAGAGAAATGCAATTTGAAACCATAATAAAATATACTTTATTCTCTTAAATTGGCAACACTTAAAGTTTCACAGAAGACTGGGTGCCTTCTAATTCTATTTGTAGTGCATAAAAATGAAGAAACAAGTCTTTGGCTTCCCAAACTTCTATGAGGAAGCATGCTGAGAAAAGAACTCAGTTGCAAACATCAGCCACTCCTTACAGAAAAAGGAAGGATGACTCAGAGGTCAGTGCCAAAAATGGTGGTCAAAGATTCCCAAGAAACAACTGGACCGTCTTGGAAAAGGAGCAGGTGACACGAGCCGCAGATGCATGTCTGCAGCTGCCCCGCGTTGCTCCCCGCTTTCTACACATTCATGGCTTCCTGGCCTCGCCGCTGATGTGAGGAGCACAGAAGGCAAATAACCTTGTTTCCTTAGCTCAGTTTCCTCACCTTAAGAGAAAGCATTCTCAAGATGTGGCACCCAAAGAACTCACCCGTATTGTCTAGATGACAAGATCCTGGACTCCGTGCTGAAATAAAAGGACCCACTGGGGAAAAGAGGGGAGGATTATGTAACTTTTCACACAGGGACAATGAGGACTGTGGTAGTGAGAGTGCAAAGAGAAACCAAAGTGAAAGGCGGCCGCGGCCATCCCTTTCCTACTTGCACATCTATACTGCTTTTCCCATCAAAAAACCAGTCTCACACTAGCTTTCATGACACATCTTAGTCACTAGAATGCAGTGGAAATGAAGTCCCCAGACACCCAAGGATGGGTTATAAAAGGTCTAGCACTTCTGCCTTCAATGATGTTCTTTCAGCAGAGTCCTCGGAGCCTCTAGCCTCCATGTGAAGAATCCAGCTGCTCTTCTGGAGAAGAGGTGTACGGGGAAGGACCCTGGCACCTGATCGGGTGAAGCTCCAGCCCGTCGAGCCTCCAGGGCTCCTGTCACAGCCAGACCTGAGTGCAGCTGTGTGTACGAGGGCACCAGCCCAGTTGGGCACAGTTAACTCAGAACCAGGGAGGACACCGGAAATTGTGGATTGTAAGCCACAGCATTTTAGGATGTTTGAGATAGGGCACTATATAACAAGAATAACACGGTGCTGTGCCCCTGCCAGCCTTGCCATGCCATTGTATACGTGTTTAAAATTCTTTTTTTTGTTGTTTTTGTTTTGCTTTTTGGGGACAGGGTCTCGCTTTGTAGTTCAGGCTGGCTCTGAGCTCACTATGTAGCCCAGGCAAGCCTTGAACTCAGCAATCCTCCTGCCTCTGCCTCCCGAGTGCTGGGATTACAGGCATGAGCCACCACACCCAGCATGTTTAAAATTCTTTATCATGTAAATCACAGATGTTTCAGAAATCTCTTTCTATTTCTGCCTGTTTTCAAAAGCGGGTGCCTCCTATATTTGCTGGTTTGATTGGTTGGTTGCATTGATTGGCACGATTGGCTTTGCAGTGCTAGGGATCAAACCTTCAGCTTTGCACTTGTAGGCAAGTGCTGTGCTACTAAGCAACACTGCCAGCCCATGTTTCTTACTTTAATCAGTGCCCTCATTACAGAAAGCTGGAATAGGACCCAGAAGTAGGAAGTGGGCTATAGTTTAATTGCTCTGCTTTATAAAGGAGAAAGAAATTCAAAATGCCTACAGACAAGTGAGAAAAGAAGAGAAACACAAACCCAGAATACTGGAGAAGTGTCACAGAAACTGAAAAGTACTCACAGCAGTAGCATAGCAGCAAAGAAATACAGAAGGCTAATGAAAGGATTAATTTTATATGAAGTAAAACCTTTCCCCTGACTTGTGAAATGTTCAATACACTTCACATTGCTCGCTCTCTGATAGGAGGGGTTTTTTATGAATAAGTAAAAGTTGTTTACATTTATATCCTGATGTTTTGACAGCTACACTCGTGTATCGATGGATGGCAGTATACATCCTGGAAACTGTGTTGTTAGGCGATTTCTCCATTGTGTGAGTAACACAGGTACCTCCGCAAACCTGGCCTATGGCACACAGGTGCTGGGGAACAGCCTAGCGCTCCTGGGGGACAGACCTGTGCACTACAGCCTTACTGTGCTGACCACTGTAGGCCTCTGTAATGTGGTAGTAAGAATCCGTGCATCGAAATACTGTTTGTGTCCCTTGACCAACCGTAAAAAGAGGATGTGAAAGTTGTAAAATTTGAGCACCAATGCAGGCCACTTACCATGACTGGAGCGTGCAGGATGGGAAGTTGCTGTGGGTGAATCAGCACATGGTGGGGAGGAAATGTGAAGACCGAGTGCATTACTGTGTGCTATTGTGCGTTTTATAAAATTGTGCACTTAGCTGTACTGCATTTACTTAAAAATATACTTTCCTCACTAATAAGCTAACTTGTCTTACTGTAACATTTTACTTTATAAACTTTTAAATTTGTTAATTTCCAGATGTGTTAGTAATAACAAATGTATTATATGGCTGTACAAAAAACATTTTGTTTATACTCTCATTCTATGAGCTTTTTCTGTGTAAATATATGTTATTTCAAAAGGATTTCATTCCAAACAAAGACCCAAAATAATTAAAAAAGCAAGGACAGAAACCCCCATACAGGAGCCTCGCCTAGTCCGTCCCCCACCTCCTTGTCTGCCCACAGGAAGTCTCCAGGGGCAGCGACACACGTGGGGCTGTCACTTCCTGCGACGGCAGCGCCCTCCCAAGGGCCCCTCCGGGAGGACCTGGCTGGGGCTCTTCCTGAGCAGGGTGGCTGTTCAGAAATACGCACACAGTGGTTTGCTTAGTTTCTCTCTTTTCATCACAGAGCCTTCCAAAGCTGATAATGCACCTTGAACACTCCTCTCCGTTCAAGGAAACTTCAGCCTAGAGTCCATTATTTTTCAGACCTTTGAGGAGCTCACTGAAGTCTGCAAAAGGGTTGGCAAAAGCTAACCCTTCGCCGTGCATTTTCTTAAAGGTTCATCTTTTTTTTTTTTTTCCTCATTCCTGCTCCTTGTGATTCTCTTCTTCGGCTATGTGTGAGAGTCCCAGTACCAACAACTCCTCATTAGTCAACTAACTCTGCAGGGGCACCTGTAGGGGCTCCTCAGTGTCATCTTCACCCCCAACCACAAGCAGGTTTAAATCCTTTGCCACCTTGAACACATCTGCACTCTCTCCATGGCTGACAGGTGCTTTCACATCAGTGTACATGACAGTATATAGGTCATCATGCAGTTTAATCCAGTTATAAAAACATAGGCGTCACTTCACATACCATTTGTGTATGTGTTAACACCTACTTGCCCACCAGTTATATAAGCTGTTGCCATTAACTGTATTTGTCATGATGTATAACACATCTCTTTAATTTCTTCTGTCTCACTGAAATTCTCTATCTTTTGACCAACTTCACCACAGAACTATACCCTGTAGTGTCTGGTAATCATATTTAACCCTGGTCCTATGAGTTCAGCTTTTTTATACTCCACATATAAGTAATACTATGTGGCGCTTGTCTTTCAGTGTTTGGCTTATTTCACATAAGATAATGTCCTAAAGGTTCGTCCATGTTGTTGCAAATTATAGCCCATTCTTTTTCATAGCACAATAGTATTCCATTATACCATTTATTAAATGATGGACACTTAGGTTGATTTCATATCTTGAGTGTTATGAAAGAGCTGCAACAAACAGTGTGGATCCTCTTTGACATATTGATTTTATTTCTTTTGGATATACACTTGACTCTCAAGTTATGACTGACCTGACATATGCACAACTTGTGTTATGACTGGAATTTTAGTTTAAACTTACAAAGTCTTGAGTTACAACCCAAATATTGGTCACTTGTGCTTCCAGATGGTTTCAGACAAAGAGGCACTGTATAGTGGTTAGCATAGCTGCTTTTCAGATGGTGTCAGACACAGATTTAACCCTTAAAGAGTTCTGGAAGGAATATTACATTTCCACTGTGGGGTTATTGAGAAATCCCGAGCCAAGGCCTCTCCAAGGACACTGAGATCTGCCTGTGTACAGGAGAGAGACTCTGAAGGCTGAGCCTTCAACAGACCAGCCTGACTTTACAACCAGTCCTCATGAATGAATTGAGTTTGTCAGTAAACAAACTGAATTGCAGGGTCATAGTATGTGGGAAGTGACCTGGGGGTCGTCACTGTGAGGCCTGGAGATCTGCACTGGGTGCTGCCCTAACTAGCAGTGAGGAGGTCGGCACTGTGAACGGTGCTGCCCAGCTCCCAAGAGAACCGCAACCTCATCCTGAACGACAGGATCTGAGTTGCTGCCTTGGGATGCGGATCAGTGGTGACAAGAGGTAAACACCTCTGGCCCGGGGTCGCCTTCCATTGCTCCTTCTGTTAGGAATTTGTTGTTCTCTCCTTACTGATTAAGTTGCTTTATAATCTTTGCTAGATTTTCTGACCATGCACTAATGATAAAAGGTATTGCTTTAGTGGTTAAATAAAATGACAAAGAGAAGTAACTTCTCTTTGAGTAGATAATAGGGAGATGTTTTAAAGAAAAACAAACACCTGAACCTTGAGAGTCACAGCTGGACTTTAACACAAGATAAGGGACCTGCTAATTGCCTGGGGAAAAGTTTTAGGAATAGGGAGGGCACATTCTGTAGATTATTAGATGTTCCCTGGTAGACAAGTTTATCTCTACACCACCTGTGAATCAAGGTTGTGATAACTGTTGATGTTAGCTCAGTGGTTCCGGCGCCTGCCTTGCAAGCGCAAGGTCCTGAGTTTGATCCATGGAGACCACATATAATGCTGGGCGTGGAAACTCACGCCCACCAACAATCATCACCGCATACCACAATGCCGGATGTCGGTGGCTTGCCTGGGCACCATAGTGAGCTCAGAGCCAGCCTGAACTACAAAGCGAGACCCTGTCTCAAAAAGCAAAAAAAAAAAAATTTTTCTTGCAAATTTGGTAGGTTTCCCAGACTGAACTCAAACCTGAGATCCTTCTGCCTCTGCCTCCAAGCCTACAGAGGATACAAGCGTGTACCACAACTACAGGTTCTTATCATTCTTAACTACAGTTTAGCAGTTACATCTGAAAAAGAAAAGTAGTTAGAGTGATGTGACATGTTTGTAGAATTATGCAGCTTTCTTTCATGCTCAAAAAAAAAAGCTTTACTCCTTTACTTAATCATTCTATAATTTGACAGGAATTGGTATGAAGTGCACAGCCGCTGTCCTGTAGAAAGTACAATAGTCTCTCTTTACCCACAGTTTCACTGCCCATAGTTTCACTTATCCACAATCAACCAGTCTAGAAATATTAATTGGAAAATTCTATAAGTGAGCAATTCATAAAGTTGTAACTGAGGGCATTCTGAGTAGTATAATAAAATCTTGTTGAACTTTCACCTGTAATCCTAGAGTGCTGAGACAGCAGGATTCCAAGTTCTACCCCAGCCTGGGTAATTTAGAAACTTAGCAAGACCCTGCCTCAAAAATGAAAAAGGAAGGCCGGAGATTTAGCTCAGTGGTTCCGGCGCCTGCCTCGCAAGTGCAGGGTCCTGGGTTCAATCCCCAGTAACCATATACAATGCTGGGTGTGGTGACTCACGCCCACAATCAGTACTGCATACCACAGTGCCGGGCGTGGTGGCTCACGCCTGTAATCCCAGCATTCAAGAGGCAGAGGCAGGAGGATTGCTGAGTTCAAGGCTTGCCTGGGCTACACAGGGAGCTCAGGGCCAGCCTGAACTACAAAGTGAGACCCTATCTCAAAAATAATTAATTAATTAATTAATTAATTTTTAAAAATAAAAAAGGGTTGGGATATAGCTCAGTGGGAAAGCCCTGGAATCAATTCCCAGTATCACCCCCCCAAAAAAATATTTTGCACCACCTCGCTATCTACCCAGGGCATGAAGTACCCCTTCAGCCAACACATCTGTGCTATAGGTTACCTACCCATTAGTTGCTGTTTTGGTCTAGACGTCCTCCAGGAACCACACGCACTTGGGTGTGGCTCCTAAAAGGCGATTCTATTTTGGAGGTCAGAGTTGGCTTGCTGTTAGGACATGGGGTCTTAAGAGAAGAAGCAGGGCACTGGGCACTGACCGAGAATGAAACATGAACTAAAATAAATCCTTCCTCTTTTATTTTGTAGGTTTCAGGTATTGTGTCTCAACAATAAGAAAGTTACTGCCAAGGATTTAGCTCAGTGGCCCCATGCCTGTCTTGCAAGAGCAAGGTGCTGAATTCAATCCCCAGTACATGGAAAAAACAAAACAAGACAAACAAATTTTGAACCAATATGAAAAGCCAGGCCTGGGGTAACTGCCCGTAATTCTAGCAATTGGAAGGCTGAGGTAAGAAAATCTCTGTGAGTTCAAGACCAGCCTGAACTACATAGCAAGACCCTGTCTCAAAATTGAATAAAAAATAAATCTATAATTAGTTTTTACTAAGTAAAGTGACTAAGTCACTCAGTACCCTTCTTAGTTATCAAGTTAAATATCACAATATCTAAGTACTCTATTCAAGTTACTATTTCACTTAATAAAGCCCCCAAAACACAAAAGTAATCATGACACCAATTTAGTGTGTATACTGTTAAAGTATTTTTTGTTGTTAATATCATACCATGCCTCATTTTTAAATTAAACTTTATTAAAGTTCTGTGTGCATAGGAAAATATGTTACATAGAATTCAGTACTATTCATGGTTTCTAGTAGCAATCACTGGGAAACTTGAAATATAGTCTCTGTCACTAAGTGGGGACCACCATATTCATTAATGCCTGTTAAAATCCAGTCCTGTTTAGGAAGGAATTTCACAGAAACTGACTACTACTGGAGTTCTTTGATGACTCTGGTATATCCTTGCATATTGTGCCACCCGTGGCTTGGAGAAGTGTGTGACATGAGTTCACACATTAGAAGTGTCACCTCCCCTCAGTTATGCATCCTGATCACCATTCTATATGAACACAGTGGTACTCTGCCAGGTAGATGCCCTGGGAGACATCAAACCCTGGAGTCTCAAATAATTAGAGGCTTTGACATCTTGATAGCAAATAGTAGCTTGGTCTTACAATATTTTAAGGGAATGATTGTGTTCAATCAGGAATTTTTGGTTAAGATCAGAGGAGTTGAAACACTAAAGTGGCAAAAATGGGAAGGCTGTTAGCCCAGCAGCAGAGACAAAACATAAATGTGCATATGGGAAAAAGAATGGATTCAAGCTGCTGACATAATCTGATATTTTGGAGCAACTTCCCTAGGACGACAACATTTTGAACAATATCATCATCCCTAGGCTATCATTTTGGAACAACTTCCCTGGACTGCCACAGTTTTGAACAACATCACTAGGCTGCCATTTTCAACAACTTCCCCAGGCTGCTGCCATGTTGAACTTCTCTGTACGGCAGCATTTTGAACGACTTCTCTAGGACATCACCCTTTCAAACAATAGTCCTAGGCTGCCATTTTGAAACACCTTCTCTAACCTGCTGCCATTATGAACAGCTTCCCTAGGCTGCTATTTTGGAACAATGTCCCTAGGCCACCAGCATTCTGGAACAACGAGGTTGTCATTTTGGAATAACTTCCCTAGGATGATGCAATTTTCAAGGCTGCCATTTTGAAACACCTTTGTTGGCCATTGCCATTTTGAGCAACTTTCCTACACTGTCATTTTCAAACAACTTCCTTAGGTCACTGCCATTCTGAACAACTTTCCTAGGGTGCTGCCATCTTAGAACAACTTTCATAGGCTGCTGCCGTTTATATATGGTTTTTATAATTTGAAAATATTTTAAGGTAGGTCAAATTTCAAAGTTTAATTCAAGTTCAATTTCAGAAGCTTCTAAGGAGATTTTTCAAAAATTACTTGCTAACAAAAGAAAAGGGGAACCTGATTCTGAATAAAGCTGGAAAGTCAGAACTGGGGTGTCTACTAGTATCAGAATAGATGTCTGGACATGACAACCGATTTAGAAATTTAAATGAAAAGTGAATAAAGGAATTCTAAAAAAGAAAGCTGGCTGTAAGACCAGAAATTTGTCTGGCTGGCTAGGACTTCCTTCCTGTTGATATACAGACATATTTGTGTGCATACCTGTGTGTGTAAACTAAGAAATAATTCTCAGGTTTTGCTTCTTCCTAATTTCTACAGACCAGTCTCAGCCATCAGTTAATTATAATGGATTACAGGTTTCTAATGGAAAGAAATTTGTTTCTTTCACCAAACACAGTGCTATTCTTTGGGCTTTTTTACCCTCTGGTATGTTTGTTACTGACTTTAGGTGTCTTTACTGAAGCATTGTACAAATCACTGATAGGAAACCCACCAGACTAATGAAGAAATGTAGAAATGTTCTCTCATTTTCTTTTTACTTCAGTAGCCCTGCAAGACACTCACACCAGCCTGGAGCTATTTTGGAACAACCGTACCATTTCCTACACAGGAGAGCTAGATTCCTAATCAATCAAAATGACATTTTCATACAATAAAAAGAAAATGCAACTAGGATGAGCACCCAACAATTTGGTGTCATACATTATGGTGCAGCAGCATGGAAGAAAATTATTTAGGTCCTAAAAATAATAATTAAGATGATTTTGTGTGGAATGTGGGAAAATTCAAGGCTGTTTTTATATATTATGGTTGCAGAAAATGCAAATGCTCATAAAAATATTAGAAATAACATGAAAAAATTTTAATCCAGGGCCAGAGGGTTAGCTCAGTGGTTCCGGTGCCTGCCTCACGAGCGCAAGGTCCTGAGTTCAATCCCCAATAACCACATACAATGCTGGTCATGGAGATTCACACCCACCAGCAATCAATACCACATATCACATACCACATACCACAGTGCCAGGCGTGGTGGCTCACGCCTGTAATCCCAGCACTTGGGAGGCAGAGACAGGAGGATTGCTGAGCTCGAGGCTTGCCTGGGCTACATAGTGAGCTCAGGGCCAGCCTGAACTACAAAGCAAGACCCTGTCTCAAAAAAAAATTTTTTTAATCCATCATCTCAGTGGATAAATAACAGATTCTTCTTTAATGCTAGTGATAAATTATCTTTTAATCTTTTTAAGTTTCTGTTTTCTAAAGAGTGCTCCAAGTATGATCTGGTGCACTGAGTTTAGAGAGCCCACAGTATTCCTTACACTTCTGATCCTACTCAGGTGAATGCAGCCCCCGTCCACAAGACTCTCAAACCCAGTGACAACAAAAACCTCTTGTTTAGCCTGTGTCATTTAAAAGCAGCTGATAGAGAACCTTTTCTTTAACTCTACTTTTTTGCTACTTTATAACCACCCCTTTTATCTATTGGCATATCATTTATTATCATGAGAAGAACACATAATAAGTAAGAGCACATCCAGCCTTCCTCCTTCTGGTTGCATTATCGCAAACAAATTTCACAGCCAGTCTGTATTTCTCTTTCTTGTCAGTAAGAGGAAGGGATAATAACTATGACAATGGGCATGGTGACACATCCCTACAATCATGAATCTGAGGCAAGAGGGTGGCAAGTTCAAGGCCAGCCTGAGAAACTTGGTGAGAGCCTGTCTCAAAGGGGGGGGAAAATAGGCTGCGGATATAGTTCAGTTGTAGAATGCTTAGTATATTGCAAGACCCTCGATTCAGTCCCCACTACAGGAAGAAAGGAAAAAAAATAAAAATATTTGTGCCTGCTTCGCTAGGTTATCAAAAAATACAACCATGTGACCCATGCTAAGTTTGGCCTAGAGTGCTCAATCAGTGGTAGATACATTTGTCCACAGACCTTCAGAAATAGCCTTCTATCTGACCTGTGTGTAGCACAGCTCTTTCTGATGCCCTTTGTATAGTTCTGTGCCACTCTCCAACATTTGCTTTTGATACATTCCCTTCTTTCCATCTTTTATTTATCTTTTAAAAATCTGAGTTTCTCAAGGAGCTTTCTAGAAAAGACATCGTCCTCTTTTTCAAATGGATCGTTTATGACTGAAAAGTCAGTATTATACTGCATAGAGTTCTGTCCTGATTGAACCACAATTCCCTTGAAGAGTCTCATGTCATATAATTGTGCCCACCCCCAACATCAGTGGTAGGGAACATTGCAGCACTTTCAGTGACAACAAACGAAGTGGTCATGGCACGTGTGCTGTAGGTCTGCCACCACTGTCCTACGTGAACTTTGCACACATGCATCTGATATCCTGATGTTCATGTGGAAGGATGCCAGTCTTCTTTCTCTGTGGATATCCTTAACTGAGGTAAAATTATGTCTTATTTTTACACTTGATCTTAGCCAAAAGGCCGAGAAGTGTTATGTCTTTTATTTTTAATTAAAAATACACATATGATATACAAAAGACTATCCATAGTCCACATGCTGGAAAATGAAACTAGACCTTTCTCTCTCACTAATTAAAAAAAAATCAACTCAAAGTGAATTTAAAACTTAAGTTTAAGACCTAAAACTATGGAACTACTAGAAGAAAACAAGAGAAACGTTTCAAGATATTCAAATGGGTAAGGATTTTTTTAAAAACCGAGACTTCAAAAGCAAAAGAAACAAAACCAAAAATAGGCATACAGGATATCAAACTAAAATCTTTAGCTCAGAGAAGAAAACAATCATCAAAGTAAAGGAGACAACCTACAGAATGAGAATAAGTGTTTAAAAACTTTAGTCCTGCCAAGAGGTTAAAATCCAGAATGTATAGCAAACAACCTGATTTTAAAATATGCAATATATCTAAATACACAATTCTCAAAAGAAACATACAATGGCCAACAGGTACATGTAAAAACACTCAGTATCACTAATCATCAAATGAATGCAAATCAAATTCACTAAAACACATTACTCAAAAAAATGGCTACTGGGGCCGGAGGGTTAGCTCAGTGGTTCCGGTGCCTGCCTCGCAAGCGTAAGGACCTGAGTTC
>PVIC010052841.1:0-12043 GCA_004025085.1 Thryonomys swinderianus | reverse complement strand
AAGCAGCACTTTCCTGGGGGGTCCTCCTTGAATCTGTAATAACCCTTGAGAGTTCTCACTCCTGACACATCATGGTAGGTATTTGAGCAGAACAATCACATCATGTTTGTTACCATAATACAATAAATGCCAATATCAGTATTAAACACAGTAAAGAAGATAAAAATGTTTGTTAGATTCTATACTGGATACTTTGAGCTTATGATTTACCTCTATATCTGACTCCTCACTGCACAGCTCTGGGATACAGTGCACTTGTGGGTGGCCTTCAGTTCACTGGAATTGGACTGCACCCTGCAGCCGGGTTCGTGTGCTGCTCCCTCAGTCCACCGGAAGCAAGGCATGGCCGGGCCGCATCTGCTGGGTCTGGTCTGCCCATGGCTGGTCCCTCAGTCCGCTGGAGAACAGGGCTCGGCGGGGCCCGCAGCTGCTGGGTCCAGTCCACCTGCTGCTGGTCCCTCGGTCCACCGGAAACAAGGCACAGTGGGCCCACAGCTGCTGCATCCAGTCCGCCCGCTGCTGGTCCCTCAGTCTGCCAGAAGCAAGGCACATTGGGCCCGCAGCTGCTGGGTCCGGTCTGCCTGCCGCTGGTCCCTCAGTCCACCGGAAAACAGGGCACAGTGGGTCCACAGCTGCTGGGTCTGGTCCGCCCACCACTGGTCCCTCAGTCTGCCGGAAAACAGGGCACAGGAGGCCCGCCGCTGCTGGGTCCAGTCTGCCCACTGCTGGTCCCTCAGTCCACTGGAAAGCAGGGCACAGCAGGGCCCGGAGCAGCTGGGTCTGGTCCATCCACCACTGGTCCCTCAGTCTGCCAGAAAACAGGGCATGGTGGGCCCGCAGCTCCTGGGTCCAGTCTTCCCCCCGCTGGTCCCTCAGTCTGCCGGAAACCTAATTCACTCTTTTTTTTTAAACCCTGAAAAGAATGCAAAAGGAAGTATCATTGCACAGGTTTCTTGTTTGCTTCTTTCTTTCTTTCTTTCTTTTTTTTTTTTTTTTTTTTTTAGACAGGGTCTCACTTTGTAGTTCAAGCTGGCTCTGAGCTCACTATGTAGCCCAGGCAAGACTTGAACTCAGCAATCCTCCTGTCTCTGCCTCCTGAGTGCTGGGATTACAGGCGTGAGCCACCTCACCTGACACACACAGGTTTCTTGTTAAAGTTGTATAAAAAATAAAAGACTCCATTGAACTAATAGAAAGCTATGACTCCATTAATGATAGCAAAATTAATCCTGTCCAATAATCCTCCTTGCTCTTTTCTTCCTCACACTGGTCAAGAAGGTTTTCAAAATTTATAAAGATTAATTTGTGTACTTCTACATATTACGTTTATTACCTTGTATAATATGATGGAATTGTGATCTTTTTTATATGAATTTTGTGTTGTTGTGGAATTGATCATCTGTTTCCATTTTTTTCTTGTAGCCAAATTTGCTTTGGGTTACAGGCACTTTTTCATTATCAACATAAACCAAGGATTTCCAGTATTATTGTTTCTATGTTGACAAATTTCTATGCTGATATTAATATGTATTTGTAGCCACTTCCTGATGTTAGCACCACCAGATCAACTCTATCCCTGGTCATTAGGCATTCTCTTGTCATTAGGTAAAGGCTACCTAGATTTTTTGGGTAGGTAGTTGCAATAGGATTCATACTCTTGTGGAAAATCTAATGTTGTGCATGATCTGACAGGAGGTTCACCTAAGGTGCTAATGGAAGCAATGGAAAAGATCAACTTCTAAGTGTAGCACTTCCCTCTTGTGTATCTTTGGTTACAAGAGCAGCTTTGGACCTTAACCAAAACCAGTTAATATAGTAAAATGTTTGTCTTCAGGTTATCATTATTACTGAGAACTGCTGGAGAATTTAAGAGGTGAGACATTCTGGGAAGAAGTTAGGTGACTAATGTGTGTCTTTCTAGTAGATAATGTGACCCAGTTCCTCAGTTTTGCTTTTGTTTGCTGGACTTGAGATCCTTTGCTTTGATATGGGGTCCTTACTATTGTTTTCTTGCACACCCCTAAAGAGGCTTAAAGAAAAAGGTTCTGAAGTAGGGTTAAAACAATACAGCTAGGTAGGAAGGAGGCTAGGATTAATTAATTTTGAGAAAGCCAGTGAAAAAGCAACTGGCCTGATGAGTTGGTGAATCAACATTTCCCATCTACACTTAGGGACTTCATTTGAGCCTATGCAGTGAGACTTTCTTTAGTGTTATATTCCAGCAGGTAAATCAGGTACAAAGGATAATCAGACAAAGGATAATCCTTCATCCTTTCACAGTTTGGAAACCTGCCTTCTAATGTATTTTAATCTCTTTGTCTCTCTGTCTCTATGTCTTTTTCTGTCTCTCATATCAGTCTCTCTCTTTCTCTCTGTCTCTGCTAACCTATGTAACTTTGTGTGTTTCCTTTTCAGTAGCCACTGACTCCTGAAAATGAATGCTAATATGTGAAAAGATAAAAGTATGAGGCACTTGCTCCATCTAATTAGAAGTGGAAAGAACCATCAAATATATAGTTTCATATGTGTAGTGGTCTCTTTATCTTTCCCTTTTGGTCAATTTACCATATTCCTTGGTGAGATGTACTTAAATCCCCAACAGACCCTCCCCCAACACACACACACATACACAGAAAGAGAGACAGAGAGAAACAAAGAGACAGTTAAAACTGAAACAAGGAAAGGCAGAGACAGCAAGAGAGACAAAGAGAGTCCTCCTGTACTGAGATACCAAAATGTTCTCTAAGCAGCCCTCTTGTCCTTTCCTCTGTTACTTTCAAAAACACATAGTCTCAGTCCATGGAATGATATGACTAATCTTTTAGAGTGGCTTAAGACATATCTTATGCTTGTGCAGATTCAAGTGGCCTTATAGGTGCTATCCTCAGGACATAAGAGAGTTTATGTATTCATATCAACATGGAGTCCACCAATTTTCTTTGTTCTTTGTTCTTTCTTTTTTTCCTTTCTTCCCTGAAATCTACTTCTTGATATTGTCAGTTCTTTTCTCCCACTCTAAATATTTTAATTTGCCAAGTTATTTAACTTGTGATCATTAGCAGGAGAAGCCAAGAAGGTGCCAGTAAAAGATGATAAAAGGGAATTCATGTCTCTCAAGGCTGTGGGAAATATTTACTACTCCTCTGCCTAGGCAAAGAAGTGAGGTGAATATCCATTGTGCCCTAATTAACTGATCTTTGGAAAAAAATAGATTGTGCCTGGATAATCATTTGAGAGAGAGCCAAATTCAGCAGGTGCCTCCTCCTCTTTGACTGGGATACCATCTATGAGAGTGTGACTCAATGGTCACACTCATCACTCTTGTAATATTAGTAATATGACTTCTGCTCAGAAGAGTGAAAAATAGAAAAGGGGCTGAAAGATGAGCCCCTGTGTTTTCTGCCAATGTATTGAGTGGTAAAGGCAGCTCATTGAAAGTCATTAAGTCAACCACTAGGACAATGACCTCCCTGGAAGCAACTGAGGGGTGGAGAGGTCCAGGTGGGTTTCCCCCACCATTGCACTGTGACTAAGAGACAACAGGAATTGGTCCAGCAAGGCCCTTCAAAAATGGCTCCATTTCACACCCCTGTAAGCTCTTCATGGTAATCCTGGCCTGGTCTTCCTGAATCCTGGAGGCATCTGCTCCATCTCTACATCTTTCTACAGTTCTCTTCCATTTTCACACTGGGCTACTTCTCCCCATTTTTATTTCCTCTATACTTACTTTGGCCTCAAGTTTACCTGCCATATTTGTTTGTTTGTTTGCTTTGGTTAGTGAAGATTGATGTCCTCAGACTATTTAATCCTCCTTGAATTAGTGGTCATCAGATATATCAATCTTAGAGATGACCTATGAATAAAATTCAACAATTTTGCATTGATTTTTCTTTGCCATTCTGATCTACTGTGAATAATTCAAACAAGTTTGCACTCTCAAGAAGTGTTCACAAGCCTATCACTTTTTGTGTAATATATGACTTCTGAACTCTCCTCATAACAGCAAATTAAGGCAGATGGTTAAATAGTCTGATCTTAGGAAAGTCAGGGCAGTCTCAGGGAAAACATGGGTTGAGGCACTTGCTTGACCTTTAGTGAAGGACAAGAAGAGTGTCTTCATTTCCTCCTCCTCTTTTTCCTCCTCTTCCTCTTCCCCTTCCTTCTTGTCATCATCCTCCTCCTCCTCTTTCCCTGTTCCCTCTTCTATTTTCTCTGATTACATTGTTTTCCAAAAATGCCCAAAGGAAATTTTAAAGACACACAGAATATGATACTATGTTATAGGGAAGCCATAGTCTATCAAAAAAATCAACTTTAGGTTGTATTTTATAAAAATGAAGTCCTTAGAAATAACTTTTTCTTGCATTTCTCTAGATGTTAGTCTACTTTAGTTAAAAAGTTAAAAAGACATGTCCTCTAACTTGATTTCATAATAAAGAGATAAATAAACTAAGACCTCCTTCTAACTATTTGAAACAATCTTCCTTCTCTTTCCCTCATCTGACTATTCATTGGTTTAACCACATATTGGTATAACTAACAGGAATATATACAAAATCTGGTGTGATTTACATACCACTGCAAGGAGGAAAATTAATTGCCTTTAGGAGAAAAATCTGATGAGTTTATACTTATAAACTCCGAAGTAAGAAGAATTATTATAATTTAAATAGCTGATAAATATGAATGTGGTTTTATTAATGGAATTCTTTTATGCTGTACTATTTTTGATGTGTCTGCCTGTTTTGTAGTTAGTAAAAATAATTTTGAGCCAACAATTCTACACATAGACAAGTAACACTGATCTGCATGAAAACAGCTAGAAGGCATTGACAGTCAGTAGTGAAGAAATTATATCAACCAAGATCCAAAATGCATAATAGATATTATGAAATAGGAAAAAAATGTTCAAAGGTGGAGAAGAGAGGGACAGAGAAAAATCAAGAAGGGAAAGAAAAAAATTAAGGTAAGAAGGGAAATAATAGTAAGAAAGCTTATGTATATGGGGGGTGTGGAGTGGTTGAAGGGAGGGCAGGGGAATGGGCACAAAAGAATCAAGATGCATCACATACAAATGATCAATGTGATCATAAGTTATATCTAAAATGTATCAATAAACTCAATTTGAAAAAAATAAGAAAACAATTTGCTGAATGACTTTAACCCAGCCAAGAGGAAAAATGAATTAGAAGTAACCAAAGGGTAGAAAGTCAACTGTATGAAAGATTTGATGGTATGCATTAAGACTAGTTAAAGAGTATAAAGCCTAAATTTGTTACTCACCAGTGTTATAGTTACTTGTCTCCCTGTTGAGACAAAATACCAGAAAGCCAAAGTTAAAGCAGGGAAGGTTTATTTCAATTTACAGTTTGAAGAGCTTTCAGACTACATATAGCCAAATGGCTCCAAAGCAGTGTGGCATAGCAGAGTGGCCTTAAGGGGAGAAAAGCTGATAGTGAAGACAGAAGACAGCAAGCAACTAGCTTGTCTTCCCCTTTTACCCCAGTCCAGTTACCATATTTTGGCATGCTGCCACCCAGAACTATGTCAATTCCAGTCAATGAATTTATTTAGTACTACACATGGTTAATTCCAGTATCACATGGCCTAAAATCTAGCCGGTTCCACAAAGCCCCACCTGTGAGTCTATGAGGCTTTGGGTGAGCAACTAGATAGAAGCCATGACATTCTGCCATTGATCCCAAAAGGACTCATGCCCATCCCATTGCAGGAAAGGGATTTTTCCACCTCTAAAAATTGCCAAAGTTCTAACAGTTTCAGTATTGCTGAGAAGTTCAAGTTAAAATTGTCCTCTGAGATTTAAGAACAACTGTTAGATGTGAGTCCTTCTACAAATGAAAAGAAAGTTAAACTTGTCCAACGTGTCCCACTTCATGACCACTGCATAGCACAGAGGGCGAGAGATTACTTGGAATCAAAGTCTAAGAAGAGCTAGAGGGCCTAACCCTGAGACTCCTCAGTATGAGATACTTCCATAATGACAGCCCCAAACCAAAGATTCTGTGGCTTTTTGTCAAAACAACCAGGAATCAAAGATAAAGGACAAATCTTAGTGATAAGTTTGGGTGAGCAGAAAAGAGTGCCAGAGTATTCATTCCTTATTGCAATGTGTTTTGATCTGGCTTGTTCTTTTGGTCCTGCAGGCTGTTTTAAAATCTCTAACCAGGCATTCTGTTAAGTTTGTGGAGTCTGGCTCCAAAAGCTCCTCATCTCTGCATGTTCGTGCCATATATAACCCAGGTAAACACCCCAAAACATCTCCCTTCTTTGTTTTTAAAATGTGCTTAGGAAAGAGGTGTAGGTTGAAGAGAAGAAGGATACTGGGACCCATGGAAAAGGCCCTTATGGCCTCAAAACTCCACATGTTCTGAAATAGTATACAGAGGGTTCTTTGAACACAGAAAAAGAAAGTTATTCTAATAGTTATCAGAATGCAAACATGAAGGATGAGATCAGAATACTAATGCCTGGTGTTGAGCCAGTAGACAATATCAGATAGTCTAAAATAATGTTGAGTCATATATAACTGCACTAAAAGCCATCCCTCAAGACTTTTTTCAAGTTGAGAGAAATCTGGATTTTTATGCAAAACACCTTAGGAAGGCATTTGACTTCAGATCAAGATTCAGAATGATGAAATGGGATTGGAGTGATCCATATGGAATGGTAACCAGCAACAAACCTCAGCCAACTGCACATCCAAAGAGCTTGTTGAAGTTTAACAAGCCTCCCAATTGCTGCCTCAAAGGGCATCAAGTCTTTGCAGGAGCTCTGTAAGAATATTAGTCTAGGTCAGTAATTCCAAGGTATCCTTGTGGAAACAGCTATTAATAGTTTGAACAGGTTAGATAAGGTACGTTAAAGTGGCTATGTAATCACTGCTGTGATGACATGGGCCAGTAGGTGTGATAAAAGCAAAAACCACCCAGAAACATTTTTTCTGGCATTTTGAAGAGCTGAAGTGATTTGTTCAAGCAAGTTATCATTCTCACAATGAGATCGGCAAGGAGCCAAACTTCAGCTTGTTGTCTGAGCACCATAATGTATATTATATCCAGCCAGAAAATATTATTTGTAACACAAAGAGTCACACAAGTGGTATTGGTGGGCAAGCAGATATTGGAGCATTTCAAAGGGCCTACACTGGTCATTTTACTCATGTTGCTAGCTGTTAGTTCTGACAATGAAAGGAATACCTTAATATCATATAGCTATTTTAAGGAAATGTAAGTAGGTGCCAGGAGAAAGATGTAATAACAGCCAAGCTAACCTAGTATTCCACAAGAACTACCACTGTAAGTTTTTTTTTTTTTTTTTTGAGATGGGGTCTCACTTTATAGTTCAGCCTGGCCCTGAGCTCACTATGAGCAATCCTCCTGCCTCTGCCTCCCAAATGCTGGGATTACAGGTGTGACCCACCCAGGCTCAACAGTGTGGTATGTGGTGCTGATTGCTGATGGACATGAGTCACCGCTTCCAGCATGGTCGAATGTGGTTATTGGAATAGAACTAGGGACCTTGAGATTGCTAGGCAGGTGCTGGAACCACTGAGTTAAATCCCCAGCCCCTGCCAATGTAAATAAAAGCCAAACTACAGTTTCAGGTTTAATTGAAGTATAACACCATGAGATTATGTGACCTCAATTTGTAGAGTTGGGTTATCACAGAGGTTGATAGATAAATGTGAAATTTACCCCAAATCTAGGTGGTCTTCTATAGGCACCCAAAGATGAGAACACAGAGAAATCTTGGGTTTAGGAAGGTCCCTGGTAGAGACAGTACTCTAGAATTCTGGTAGTATTAATGAAATCATGATGTCAGGCCCCTTTAGTATGGTTGTGCATATAAAAATGAGTCATATATCACTGAGTTCAAAAGGAATACAATGATTATTGCAGGTGTCATTAGTAAATGTAGAGGAAATTCTTTAGCTTAAAAGAACCACTCATGAGGTAGTGAATGCCAGTAAAGTACCGTGAGTAGGCAAAAATCTCTGCTGTAATCCTTTTCAGGGCTAGTAGAGGTCAGCCAGACTCCACCAGTATAAGTAGTCTTCTTGGATGAAGGGAAGTGCAGGAATGGAAGCATACATGCTTCAAACAGGAGTGAAAGGATAAAAACAGGAATAGAAGCATATGTGCACACTTATTTTTGGTATTCACTTAAAGAGAAGCAGAATTAAAAAGAAAATCCTTTTACTTTTGCCATCTTAGAATTATAGGTGACCCATTCTGCTGTTGCCAAAGAAGCTTTACTGGGATGTCAGGGATACTGGTTGGGGGGATAGCATTTGTTCTGTCTGTTCAGTGATTAGTTTAAAGTTTTTTCAAGTAGGCCCTGTGTTGTAGTGGGTAATGGAACAATTCTCCTCTTATTGCCCTTCCTCAGAAGAGGTTGTAGAGCCATCACTTGAAGGTCAAGCAAGCAGTTGCTCCCCATTTGGTGACAAAATTAAATGGACATGTAGTCTTTGTGGCGACCCCGAGAGCACATTCAGGTGATAAAACACAGGCATATTTATGCTCCCAAATGTGCAGTTCCATGAGGCCCTGCCATTCAGGGCTAGATAATGCATGCCAAAACAAAACAAAACAAAACAAAACAAAACAAAACAAAACACTTGGTTAGGCCTTTACTCTTGCTGGTATAAAATACGTTTCAACTGCCATAAGTCCATCAGAATTACAATGTTTAAAATGTAGGGAATACTTTTGAGAGCTTTTTCTTTGGAAGAAGTTTCCCTGTAGAATTTTTGTCTGCTTCTGGTTTAATAACTGAGTTTTAAATAGTAAATATTTGTCTACAAATATTTGTCTACAAAAAGTCAAAGAGTGACTTGTAGATCAAAAACAAAGGGCCATATTGTGGCTCTTCAGCTCTCCGAACTGATGCAGATTAAAAGGAATGTACTGTAGAGATGACTCAGCTGCTCTGGGCACCATTCTGTCCCAGGCAGCGAAAGTGGCGGAGGCAGACTGAAGTCTGCACACTGGCCCGCTCTATCCCAAGCAGCACTGATGACTCAGCTGCTGTGGGCACCATTCCATTCCTGGTGGCGGCAGCGGTGGAGGCAGGCTGAGGCCTGCATAGTGGCCCACTCCACCCCGAGCGACAAAGATGACTCAGCTGCTCTGGGCGCCATTTTGTTCCTGGTGGCAGCAGCGGTGGAGGCCGACTGAGGCCTGCATACTGGCCTGCTCCACCCCGAGTGACAAAGACAACTCAACTGTTCTGGGTGCCATTTCATTCCTGGAGGTGGCAGTGGTGAACTGAAGCCTGCACACTGGCCCGCTCCACTCCAAGCCCGCACAGATGACTCGGCTACCCCAGGTGCCACTTGTTCCCAGCAGCAGCAGCAGCAGCAGCAGCAGCAGCAGCAGCAGCAGCAGCAGCAGCAGCGGACTGAGACCTGCCCACCAGCCCACTCCACCCAGGAGCCATGCAATGAGGAGTCAGGTACGGACCCTGGGCGCCATCCCCATCACAAAGGAATGAGGCCCGCCAGCAGGCCCCATCCCCATCCTGGAGCTTCATTGTGAGGACCCATGTCTGAGAGGAGGTGGGGCCACATTCTGTGTCCCTCCACACTGCAGCCAAGCTGAGAGACCAGGCAAGATAAAGAAGGGGGGGAATCTAGCTTCTAATTTGCCATCTACTTCTAGATCCCTCTACTCACCTCTTGACCCCCACAGCCTCTCCTATCTTCTTGTCAGAAGTAAAAGTAAAAGACTCTTAGGCTGCCCTATTTCTTCTCCTATACTACTATAAGTAGGTGTACAAAGTCTCTAACAGTCTTACAGCATACAGTTGATACTGTTTTATATATGCCCTTTTATTCTCTATTACCCATTGGCATATATGAGGTTCTAGAGTATAGGTGATCTTCACAAACCTGCTAACCCTGTTTCACTCTCTTTCTGTCACCCTACCTCCTTCATTCCCCAGTGATCTCTTATTGCCAAAGGGTTCAGCAGGTGCATTTATGATCTACATGTTGTATACACATTGTTGATTAATTCTAAATTTTGGCATAGGGACACAGAAGTAACTCATAAGCTCAAAGTCTCCAGAATAGGATTTAACTAAAACTTTTCATTTTATTTACTGTGTTAAATACTGATATTGGTATTGATTGTATTATGGTACAGACATGATGTGATTGTTCTGCTCAAATACCTCCCATGGTATGTCAGAGCTGAGAAATTTCAAGAGGCATTACAAATTCAAAGAGGACACCCCAGGAAGGTGCCACATCCAAAGAGCACCAGATAATAGAAAGAAAGAGACCTGCAACGAACATTGCCCTGTCATCAGGCAAAGAATAGCATTAGTAACAGTGAAAGAGTAGAAATGAGATAATATACCAAAAACAAGACACAAAGATCACCACCACAGGGTAATTCAGAGAAAAGAGAAATAGGGCAAACTGAAACTCAAGAACCAGGAAACTTGGAGACGGTAACTAAAGCAGATCTAGTAAAATGGAAATCAGAACTCATCTCTGAGATCAAAACAAGAATACTGCCTGAAGGGAGCAGCGCATACAGACTAGGCTGCGGGCCATGCCAGCCTTTTCTGGTGGACTGAAGGCTGCCCACTGGCCCACTGTATTCTGGAGCTGTGCAGTGAGGAGTCAGGTACGAACCCTGGGCGCCAGCTGCATTACGGAGGGTTGAAGGCTTCCGCCCAGCCCAAACCCCATCCCAGAGCTGCATTGTAGAGACCCATGCCCTAGAGGAGCAGGAGCCATCTCCTGCATCCCTCCACAGGAGGTGTGCTCCTGGAGCCACACTGAGGCACCACACAAGATAAAAAAGGGGGGGAATCTAGCTTCTATTTTGCCATCTACTCCTAGATCCCTCTATTCACCTCTTCTCCCCACACCCTCTCCTATCTTCCTGTCAGAAGCAATACCCAGAAGTAAAAGATTCTTAGGCTGCCTTATTTATTCTTCTGTACTATAATAAGAAGCTGTGCAAAGCCTCCAATAGTCTCACAGCATAGAGTTGGTACTGTTATACATACACCCTTTTATCCTGTAGTACACGCTGACATATATGAGGTTCTAGGGTATAGGTGATCTTCCTAAATCTGATAACCCTATTTCATTCTCCTCCTGTCTCCCTACCTCGCTGATACCACAGTGACCTTTTATCCCCAAAGGGTTCAGGGGTTACATTTATGATCTGTATGTGGTATACACATTGCTGATTAATTCTAAATTTCGGCATAGGGATATAGAGGTAACGCATAAGCTCAAAGTTTCCAGAATAGAATTTAACAAAGCTTTTTATCTCATTTACTGTGGTTAATACTGACATTGGCATTTATTGTACTATGATAACAAACGTGATGTGATTGTTCTGCTCAAATACCTCCCATGATGTGTCTGAAGTGAGAACTCTCAAGGGTCATTACAGATTCAAGGAGGGACCCCCCCCTCCGAAAGGGCTGTTTCCAAAGGGCCCCGGATAATAGAAAGAGATCTGCAACAAACATTGTACTGTCATCAGAGAAGAGCATAACTAACAAAAAAAGAGTAGAAATGAGAAAATACACAAAAAAACCAGACACAAAGATCACCACCACAGGGAAGTTCAGAGAAAAGGGAAATAGGGCAAATGGAAACTGAAACACCAGGACTGTTAGAGGTGGTAATTAAAGCAGATCTAGTAAAATGGAAATCAGAACTCATCTCTGAGATCAAAACAGAGATACTGCCAACAGTGAGAGACATCATTAAAGAAGAAATCAGTGAGATGATAGAATCCAAGATAGCAAAAGCAATGGAACCTTTTAAACAGCTTTAAGCAGAGCTCCAGGGAATGATGAAAGAGAACAAAAGCTTGTGCAGTAGGATGAATGAAGCAGAGAATGGAATCTCAGACCTAGAGGACAGCAGAGTAGCCAACAAGCAGAAAAGGTATAATCTATGGAAAAGAGTAAGGGACCATGAGAAATCAATTCAACAACTTCTAGATGACTCAAAGAAAAATAACATAAGACTGATTGGAGTCACTGA
>PVIC010052840.1:0-12038 GCA_004025085.1 Thryonomys swinderianus | reverse complement strand
TTTTTTTATCTTGCCTGGTCTCTCAGTGCAGCTCTAGGAGCACGCCTCCTGTGGAGGGATGCAGGAGATGGCTCCAGCTCCTCTAGGACCTGGGTCCTCACAACGCAGCTCCAGGGTAGGGTTGGGGCTGGGCGGAGGCCCTCAACCCTCCGTGGTGGTGATGGCACCCAGGGTCCATACCTGACTCCTCACTGCACAGCTCCGGGGTACAGTGGGCTGGCTGGCTGCCCTCATTCCGCCGCCGCCGGAAATGGATGGCGCCCGGTAGCCGAGTTTGCACCACTCCGGGATACACTGGGCCGGTAGGCGGCCCTCAGTCCACCGGAAATGGATGGCCTTAATTGAATTCTTTATTGATACAATTTATATACATCTCACAATCACTTATATAAGCCAATTTTTTAATTATATCAGTAATAGCATATTTACAAAAATTTAAAAATTAAACACACAGGAATGTTTTCCCTAAAGACTGAATCATAAATGGCTGAAATATGTAATTTCATTATATTTATCTTAATTTTAATCATTTTTAATATATGTGCAAAAAAATATTTTAACATTTATTACTGCCGGGTGTGGTGGCTCATACCCTGTCATCCCAGCACTCGGGAGGCAGAGGCAGGAGGATTGCTGAGTTCAAGGATTGCCTGGGCTACATAGTGAGCTCAGAGCCAGCCTGAACTACAAAGCGAGACCCTGTCTCAAAAAAAATTTATTACTACATGTTTGAGATGCATTACATTCATTGTAGTAAACTGGTATGTGTATATAATACCTCAATTATTTTCCCCTTCCTCCACCTCCTATATTTCTGGCATCAGACTGATGTACTTTATAAGTCATTATAAAGTTAATTATCAAAATACAGATTCACAACCAGACTAACAAACCATAAAACAACAAAAAATATGGTTTAAAAAAAGGAAACAAATAATATGTATATAGGGTATGGGGAGGTTGTAGGATGGGGAACAGAAATGAGAAAAAATGAGAATTAATTCATGTCATATACTGGTACATGTTCTCAGTGTTGAGTGTTATTGTGTAGATAAAATGTACCAATAAAGAATTCAATTTTTAAAAAAAAATTTAAAAACATACAACATACTAAAATCAAGGTACATTTTTAGATACACTGGCCTTGCTAAATTACAGTTACTTTACTATTTTTCTTACTGTCTATCTTTGATGCTGGACTTCATTTACACATTTTCTATACAAAAGAAATTCAGTATTTAAGCTTGTGTTGACATTAAATACTACGTGTGTAGTGTCAAATGCGTCCATGTTCCTATGTACAACTCAAGATTATCCTTCTTTATGACTAAGTAGTATAATATGTATATTTACCACATTTTCTTTATTCATCTGTTCATAGACACATAGAATTTTTCCAAGATTTAGCTATTATGATTTGCACTGCTATAAACATGGGTATGCACATGCCACTGTGGTATGGTGTGTTTAATTTTTCTGGCAAACACACTTAGAAGGGGAACAGCTGTGTCTAATGGAATTTCTATTTTTAGTTATTTTTAAGAATCTTGATACTGTTTCCTGTAGTGGTTAAGTTTACACTCCCACCAACAATGAAAAAGGGTTTGTTTTTCCCCCATAACCTTGCCCCATTGTTTTTGGTTGATTTCTTGATGACAATCATTCTTTCTGGAGTGAAATGGAATCTCACACTTGTTTTAACTGGCATTTCTTCACCTGAGAAATATTGACTCATCATGAACCCACTTTTTATTTTTTTTAATTGAATTCTTTATTGGTACAATTCACATACATCTCACAATCACGCATAACATTGGGGAATTGGTACCAATATGACACAATCAATTCTCATTTTTACCCATATCCCCACCCACACCTCCCCACCCCCTATATAAATGCTCTTTTATTTTCTTTCAGAATCATATTTATTCTTTCTCCTCCTTACATCCCCACACCAAAATTCCTTTGGAAATTTCCCATTCTAAAAAGATTGTTATACTACTAGAGCTCATTTGCATCTACCGGTGCTCATATCAACGAGAAGATCTGGTATTTGTCTATCTCTGCTCTATTGATTTCACTCCTTAGCGTGTCCTCCAGGTGCATCCATTTGCAAATAAATGAATCAGTCTTGTCATTCTTTACAGCAGACTAGTACTCCATTTTATATTAAAAAAAAATCTTCTTTATCCAGTCTCCAGTTGATGGGCATTTGGGTTGTTTCCAAGATTGAGCTATCATGAACTGAGCTGCTATGAACAAGAGTGTACATGTCTCTTTCCACTGTGATTTTCTAAATTCTTTTGGGTATATTCCTAGCAGGGGGAAGGCAGGGTCAATGGGACCTGTAGTCCTAGTTTTCTGAGAAATCTCCACACGTATCTCCACAAAGGTTGCACAAGTCTGCAATCCCACCAACAGTGGAGAAGGGTTCCTTTCTCTCCACAGCCTTGCCAGCATTTATTGTTGGTTGATTTTGTAATAGCGGTCATTCTTTGTGGAATGAGATGAAATCTCAGTGTTGTTTTCATTTGCATCTCTCGAATGGCCAGTGATGTTGAACATTTCTTCCTATGTTTCTTAGCTGCTTTAACTTCTGCCTCTGAGAAGTGTCTGTTCATTTCAGATGCCCATTTTTGAACTGGGTCTTTCAACTTGGGGAGACTGATCTGTTTAAGTTCTTTATATATTGTAGATAATAGCCCTTTGTCTAATAAACAACTAGTAAAGATTTTTTCCCATGTTGTTGGTGGTCTTTTGACAGTGTCAGTGACTTCTTTGCTGTGCAAAAGTTTTTCAGTAGAATGAGATCCCATTTGTTGATTCTTTCTGCTAGTTCTTGTGCTATAGAGGCTTTATTCATAAAGTCACTGCATGGTACTGCCAAAGTAACAGACCTGAGGACCAGTGGAATAGATCAGAAGATGCAGAAACAACCCCGGGTACTCTAAACCACCTTATCTTTGACAAAGGAGCCAAACATCCTCAGTGGAGGAAAGACAGCCTCTTTAACAAATGGTGCTGGAAAAATTGGGCTTCAACTTGCCAAAAGCTAAAGCTACACCTATATCTTTCACCATGCACAAAACTAAACTCACAATGGATACAAGACTTAAACATTAAAACAGAAACAATAAGCCTGCTGGAAAACAGATGCCCATTTTTGAACTGAGTCTTTAAACTTGGGGAGGTTGATCTGTTTAAGTTCTTTATATATTGTAGATAATAGCCCTTTGTCTGATAAACAGCTAGTAAAGATTTTTTTCCCATGTTGGTGGTCTTTTGGCAGTGTCAGTGACTTCTTTTGCTGTGCAGAAGCTTTTCAGTAGGATGAGATCCCATTTGTTGATTCTTTCTGCTAGTTCTTGTGCTATAGAGGCTTTATTCATAAAGTCTCTGTCTAATCCAATGTCTCCAAGAGTTTTACCTAGCCTGTTTTCCAGCAGGTTTATTGTTTCTGTTTAATGTTTAAGTCTTGTATCTATTGTGAGTTTAGTTTTGTGCATGGTGAAAGAGATAGGTCTAGCTTTAGCTTTTGGCAAGTTGAAGCTCAATTTTTCCAGCACCATTTGTGAAAGAGGCTGTCTCTCCTCCATTGAGGATGTTTGGCTCTGTTGTCAAAGATAAGGTGGCTTAGAGTATCCAGGGTGGTTTCTGCATCTTTAATCTATTCCACTGGTCCTTGGGTCTGTTACTTTGCCAGTACCAAGCAGTTTTTATCACAGTGGCTTTATAGTAGAGTTTTAAATTGGGGATTGTAATACCCCCTGCTATGTCATGGTTGCTTAGAACTGCTTTTGCTATTCTAGGTTACTTGTGTTTCCAGATGAATTTTTATATTATTTTCTCTAGCTCTGTGAAGTATACCATTGGGATCTCAATTGGAATTACATTGAATCTGTATAGAAGTTGTGGAAGTATAGCCATTTTGATGATGTTGGTTCTCCCTACCCAGGAACAAGGGATATCTTTCCACTTTCTGATTTCCTTTTCTATCTCGTTTTTCAGAGTCCTATAGTTTTCAGAGTAGAGGTCTTTCACTTCCTTTGTTAGATTGATTCCTAGGTATTTCATTTTTCTGGGTGCTACTGTGAAAGGGATTGACTCCCCAATTTCTCTTTCAGTGAGTCTGTTGTTTGTGTAGACAAAGGCTGTTGATTTTTGAGCTTTAACCCTGTATCCAGCAACACTACCAAATCTGGTAATTAAGTCTAGTAGTCTTTTGGTTGAATTTTTAGGATCCTCTAGATAGAGTATAACTTCTTCCTTTCCTATCTTTATTCCTTTTATGTCTTTGTCCTGCCTGATTCCTATGGCTAATGGTTCCAGTACTATATTGAACAAGAGTGGAGACAATGGATATCCTTGTCTTGTTCCTGATCTTAGTGTAAATGGTTTCAGTTTTTGCCCATTAAGTATGATGCTGGCTGTTGGTTTCTCATAAATAGCTTGTATTAAATTGAGATAAAGTCCATTGATTCCAATTCTCTGTAGGGTTTTGATCATAAATGGGTGTCGGATTTTGTCAAATGCTTTTCCTGCATCTATTGAGATAATCATATGGTTTTTGTCCTTAAGTCTGTTAATATACTGTATTACATTGATTGATATATGTATGTTGAACCAGCCCTGCATCCCTGGGATAAATTCGACTTGATCAGGGTGTATGATTTTCTTGATAACTCTCTGTATTCTGTTTGCAAGTATCTTATTGAGGATTTTTGCGTCAATGTTCATTAGAGAGATTGGCCTGTAGTTTTCTTTTTTGGTGGGATCTTTCCCTGCCTTTGGAATCAAGGTGATGGTTGCTTCAAGAAATGACTTGGGGAGTACTGCTTTCCTTTCAATTTCATTAAAGAGATTGAGAAGTACTGGTATTAACTCTTCTTTAAAAGTTTTGTAGGGCCGGAGAGTTAGCTCAGTGGTTCCGGTGCCTGCCTTGCAAGCGCAAGGACCTGAGTTCAATCCCCGGTAACCACATATAATGCTGGGCGTGGTGGCTCACGCCTGTAATCCCAAAACTCGGGAGGCAGAGAAGGGAGGATTGCTGAGTTCGCGGCAGCTTGCCTGGGCACCATAGTGAGCTCAGGGCCAGCCTGAACTACAAAGCGAGACCCTGTCTCCAAAAAGCAAAAAAAAAAAAAAAAAAAAAAAAAAAGTTTTGTAGAATTCAGCAGTGAAGCCATCAGGACCAGGGCTTTTCTTTGTGGTAGGTTTTTTTATTACATTTTCAATTTCCCAGATTGATATCAGGTTGTTTAACATTTTTATATCCTCTTCATTCAACTTTGGAAGTTCATATGAGTCTAGGAATCTATCCATTTCTTCTAGATTGTCCATCTTCTTGGAGTAGAGATTTTCCAAGTACATGTTTATTATCCTTTGGACTTCTTCTGGATCTGTGCTTATTTCCCCATTTTCATTCCTTATAGCATGGATTTGAGTCTTTTCCTTCCTTTCTTTGATAAGGGTGGCTAAGGGTCTGTCGATCTTATTTATCCTTTCAAAGAACCAACCCTTTGATTCATTGATTCTTTGTATTGTTCTCTTTGTCTCCACTGCATTAATTTCTGCTCTGATCCTTATGATTTCCTCTCTAGTATGTGCTTTGGGTTTGTTTTGCTCCTCTTTTTCTAATTGTCTGAGGTTCATCATTAGATTGTTTATTTTGGTTTGCTCTATTTTCTGAGTGTAGTCATTCACTGCTATGAATTTCCCTCACAGAACTGCTTTCATTGTGTCCCATAAATTCCTGTATGTTGTGCTGGGGTTGTCATTTAGGTGTAGAAACTGTTTAATTTCTTCTTTAATTTCTTTTGACACCCATTGGTTGGTTAACAGAGTGTTGTTCAATTTCCATGTGTTTGTGAGGATCTTGGAATTTCTTCTGCTATTCAGCTCCAGTTTCAAGGCCCTATGGTTTGATATTATGCAGGGGATAACTTTGATTCCTTTGCATTTACTTAAGCTTGTTCTATGGACTAGAATGTGATCTATTTTGGAGAATGATCCATGAGCATCTGAGAAGAAGGTATATTCTTGCTTTATAGGGTGAAAAATTCTGTAGGCATCCAATAAGTCCATTTGTTCAAAAGTTTGATTTAGCTCAAGTATTTCCTTATTCTTTGTCCAGTTGATCTGTCAATTTGTGACAGTGGAGTATCGAAGTCCCTCACTACTATTGTATTCGTGGTTAACTGGCTTTTCATGTCCAGTAATATTTGTTTTATATAGTTGTGTGCATAAGTATTTATGATTGTTATTTCTTTCTCTTGGCTAGTTCCTTGTACGAAGATATAGTGACCTTCTTTATCTCTTTTAATCAATTTGAGTTTGAAATCTATTTTATCTGCAAACAAGATAGCCACTCCTGCCTTTTTGCAGTTTCCTGTGGTATGGAGAATTGCTTTCCAACCTTTTATTTTCAGTCTATGGGTTTCCTTCTGAATTAGGTGTGTTTCCTATATGCAACAGATTGTAGGATCTTGCTTCTTGATCTAATTTGCATCTTTTAATTTGCCCATTGAGTCCATTGACATTAATGGTTATGACTGATATGGACCAATTCAGAGTTGGCATGTTTCCCTGTTCTTGGTTTTGTTTTGTTTTTTTTTTCCTTCCTTACTTTTCCCCTTCTCTATTTAGTTTCTTATTTGCCCCAGTGAATTCACTCTCCTGGGTTTCATGGGTATGGAATTTTCTGTGTTTTTTTTCCAAGATGTTCTCTAGGATGTTTTGCAGTGCAGGTTTCATATTTGTGAAGTTTTTCAAGTGTTCTTTATTGTGGAACTATCTTATTTCCCCATCTATCCTGAAAGATAGTTTTGCAGGATACAACAGTCTAGGTTGGAGGTTGTTTTCCTGCAATGCTTGAAATTCTTCTCTCCACACTCTCCTTTGATTGTTTGGGTTGAAAAGTCTGCTGTGATCCTAAGAGGCTTCCCTTTGTAGGTGATTTTCTTCCTTTCTCTCACTTCTTTCAGTATTTCATTCTTTTGTTATGTATCTGGGAACTTGATAATTATATGTCTAGATGTAGATATTTTTATGTCACGGTGTTTCAGAGTCTGATAGGCCTCATTTATCTGTATGTCTATTTATTTTCCTGTGAAGTTTTCTGTTATCTCTGACATTAGCTTTTTTGTCTTTTACACTGTCTGCTGCTTCCTCAGTCACTCCAATCAGTCTTATATTATTTTTCTTTGAGTCATCTAGAAGCTGTTGAATTGATTTCTCATGGTCCCTTGCTCTTTTCCATAGATTATATCTTTCCTGCTCATTGGCTGCTATGCTGTCCTCTAGGTCTGAGATTCAGTTCTCTGCTTCATTTATCCTACTTTGCAAGCTTTTGTTCTCCTTTATCATTCTCTGGAGCTCTGCTTGAAGCTGTTTAAAAGGTTCCATTGCTTCTGCTATCTTGGATTCTATCATCTCACTGATCTCTTCTTTAATGATGTCTTGCACTGTGGACAGTATCTCTGTTTTGATCTCAGAGATGAGTTCTGATTTCCATTTTATTAGATCTGCTTTAGTTACCATCTCCAAAAGTCCTGGTGTTTGAGTTTCAGTTTGCCCTATTTCTCTTTTCTCTGAATTTCCCTGTGGTGGTGATCTTTGTGTCTGGTGTTTTGTATATTTTCTCATTTCTACTCTTTCATTGTTACTAATGCTATTCTTTGCCTGATGACAGGGCAATGTTTGTTGCAGGTCTCTTTCTTTCTATTATCTGGGCCTCTTTGGATGTGGCCCCTACCTGGAGTGTCCTCCTTGAATCTGTAATGACTCTTGAAAGTTCTCAGTTCTGTCACATCATGTTTGTTACCATAATACAGTCAATACCAATATCAGTATTTAACACAGTAAATAAAATGAAAAGTTTTGTTTAATCCTATTCTGGAGACTTTGAGCTTATGAGTTACCTCTATGTCCCTATTCAAAATTTAGAATTAATCAGCAATGTGTATACAACATGTAGATCATAAAGGCACCTGCCGAACCCTTTGGCAATAAGAGTTCACTGGGGAATCAGGGAGGTAGGGGGACAGAAGGAGAGTGAAATAGTGTTAGCAGATTTATGAAGATCATCTACACTCTAGAACCTCATATATGCCAGCGGGTAATAGAGGATAAAAGGGCGTACAGTACCAACTGTATGCTGTAAGACCGTTGGAGACTTTGTACACCTTCTTATAGTAGTATAGGAGAAAAAGGGCAGCCTAAGAGTCTTTTACTTCTGGGTATTGCTTCTGACAAGAAGATAGGAGAGGGTGTGGGGTCAAGAGGTGAGTAGAGGGATCTAGGAGTAGATGGCAAAATAGAAGCTAGATCCCCCCCCCCTTTTTTTATCTTGCCTGGTCTCTCAGCATGGCTGCAGTGTGGAGGGATGCAGGAAATGGCTCTGGCTCCTCTTGGACCTGGGTCCTCACAACACAGCTCCGGGATGGGGTTGAGGCCGGCCGGCGGGCCTCAATCCTCCGTGGTGGAGATGGCACCTGGGGTCCATACCTGACTCCTCACTGCAGGGCTCCTGGGTAGAGTGCACTGGTGGGCAGTCCTCAGTCCTCTGCTGCCGCCGCTGGGAATAAGTAGCACCTGGGGTAGCTGAGTCATCTGCACTGGCTTGGCGTGCAGCCGGCCGGTGTGCAGGCCTCAGTTCACTGCCAGGAACGGAATGGCGCCCAGAGCAGCCAAGTCATCTGTGCCACTCGGGGTGGAGCGGGCCAGTGTGCAGGCCTCAGTCCACCTCCACCGCTGCCAGGGACAGAATGGTGCCCAGAGCAGCCGAGTCATCTGTGCCCCTCGTGGTCAGGAGCCCACGTTTTATTGATTCTAAACTTGGGAGATCAAATTTTTTTCGAGTTTATATACTCCAGATATTAGTCCTTTGAATAGCAGGTGAAAAAAAGTCTTCCTTTCTATAGTTTGTCTCTTTATGTTGCTGGTAGTTTCCTTTGCTGTGCAAAAGCTTTTTAATTGTTTTTGTTTTGTTTTGTTTTTGTTTTTTTGAGACAGTCTTGCTTTGTAGTTCAGGCTGGCCCTGAGCTCACTACATAGCCTAGACAAGCCTCGAATTTAGCAATTCTCTTGTCTCTGCCTCGCGAGTGCTGGGATTACAGGTGTGAGCCACCATGCCCAGCAAAAGCTTTTTAATTTTATGTAATCTCATTTATTGATTCTTGGGGTTATTTCTTATGCAACAGAATTTTTTCAGAAAATCTTTGTGCATGCCTACATATTCAAGAGTTTTACCTATTTTATTTTTGGCTTCTCTACTTCCCAATGTTTTGTTTTGAGTTTATTGGTACATTTTAGATACTCAACATGATCACATTCAACATTGAGAATTTGTACCTGTATATGATATATCTTTTTTTCCATTCCCCTGGCCCCCTACAATCACCCCCCACACACACACATTGTCAGCTTTGTTTTCACTTTTTTTCCTTTTACCTTCAAATTTTTCTTTCCCCGCTTCCTCTTTCCCTTTGAACCTTTTCTTTGTATTTCACAATACTGTCATACATCCTGAACCTCACTTACACCTTCAGTTTCTCATACTAGAAAGATACACTGTTTACCTCTTTTGTTTTCTAGTAGATTGTGTGCTAATCTTTAGAGCTTCTATACATTTTGACTTTAGATAAGGATCTAGATTTAATCTTTAGCATATGTAAATCCAGTTTTCCCAGTACCACTATTTAAAGAGATTATCAAAGGTAAGGTTAAGTGTAACATGGTTGTTTCCTCATCTGCTGTTCTAATCTGTTTTCTGCCCATACTATATTATCACTTTAGCTTTGCAGTAGAACTGAAGCCTGGATTGTGATTTCTCCTGCTTTGTACTTGTTGCTTAGAATTACTTTTGCTATTCTAAATCTTTTCTTGTTCCATATGAATTTTAAGATTGTATGACCATTTTAGCTATATTGGTTCTGCCTATCCAGGAACAGAATCTATCTTTCCACTTAACAGCTTTCTGAAAAAGTAGATTGAAGAAGATATCATGGGGTCCATCATAGAATTTTCACTTTTTTTTTGAGACAAGTTCTCACTTCAGAGTTCAGCCTAGCCCTGAGCTCACTATGTAGCCCCCAAGCCTCAAACTCAGCAGTACTCCTGCCTTTGTCCCCCAAGTGCTGGGATTACAGGTGTGAGCACCACTCCCGCCCTGTGGTGTGTGGTACTGATCGCTGACAGGCATGAGTCACTATGCCTAGTATTGTTGTATGGGTTACCGGGGATGAAACCAGGGACCTTGGGCTTGCCAGGCAGGTACAGGAACCACTGAGCTAAATCCCTGCTCCTCACATTTTGGTTAAAGTAATTTCTAAGTATTTCATTCCTCATTCTTTTTGTGAAAGGTGTTGTTTGCCTAATTTCTCTCTGTGAGTTATTGCTATAAAAAAGGAATGCTATTGAGTATTTTAATATTGACTTTGTATCCTACTATGTTACTGAATTTGGTTAGTAATTCTAGAAGTCTGTTGGAGTTTTTGTGGTGTTCTATGTAGAATATCTGGATTTCAGCAAAACACTTTTGATTTCACCTTTTTCATTTCTAATTGAATTGATGTTTGGGTGTTTTCATTCCTTATTTTGCTAGGACAAGCTAAGAGTTTGTCTATTTTAATTTTTCAAAGAAGCAATTCTTCAACTTATTGATTCCTTGTATTTTTTAAGTCAGTGTCATTAATTCTGCTCTGATCCTTAAACATTCATGCTCATACTAGATTTGTGCTTGGCCTGTTATTTTCCTAGGGCCTTACAATGCATATTAGATTATTTTAATTCATTCTGTTTTCTAAGGTGGGAATTCCCTCTTGTGACTCTTCCTTGTATCCCACAGGTTTAGTACATCATACTGGCATTATTGTTTAATTGTAGATACTGTCTAATTTCACCTAGGACCTTCTGATTATTCAAGATGCATTGGCAGAGGTTACGTGGCTTCTTTTGCCACTGATATCTACTTTCATTGTACTATGATCCAATAATATGCATAGGACAATTTTTATTCTTATGCATTTATTTAAGCAAGCTTTATGGGCTAGTACATGGTCTGTTTTCTATCCTACAATGTTTAGTTTATGTGTTTGTAGTGTACTGCACATTGCTAAAGTTTTTGTCCAGAGACCATTCACATTGAGAATGATTACTGACACTTGGATCATTTTCCTGTTGCTGACTGCCTCATTTTCTCCTTTTTGCTTAGCTACTCATTCTACCAGGTGTCTTCACTCTTTTTTTACTTATTCACTTCACTGTCTCTTTCTAGGTCAATCTTGAGAACTTTTTGTAATGCCAATTTGGTGGTCCTAAATTTCTTGAGGTGCTCCTTGTCTTGTGAACACATTATTTCTCCATCCCTTGTAGGATACACAAATCAAGATTGGAAATTACCTTTTAGAGCTGGAAACACTACAGAGACCAGAAAATTATCTCTTATTCCATGCTTTTCCTTTTTAATATTTTAGGCAGGTGTTTGGTCACTTAGCATTTACTAGCTTGAGGAGCATTTGTCGATATATATACCATAAGCAATTTAAAGACAAAGCTCTTTTTAATCAATATAAAATATGTTTCAGAGACTGTTTATCTCTAGAGACTACAGGGAGAGAGAAGAATATATTTGAGGATTATTACACTCTCTACAGAAATTTAGAGTCCACAAAAGCAGAGACCCTCTATGGCAGCTTTCTGGGAGAGGCCAAGACAGAAATGGCTTGAGTCATAGGTAAAGAAGGAGTCTAGATATAGACACCGACCTCCACAGAAGGACCTTTGATTTAGCATGACACAGAACTGGTGAGTCCTCACACCACAGAGCATCATCCCAGTGCCAAATGGTATGCTCCTAGACCTGGCAAACAGATGTTTTGCTTCATACTCTGATGCTGAATAAGGTGCTGAACTTCACTAGGTCTTCCAGGTGAGAAATATTAGTACCAATATGTCAAAGTGTTGTGGCTCAGTCATATTTGTTTAATAAAATGACTTCATATAATTCCTATTCTGTGAAGTGAAAGGAATTCCTTTCA
>PVIC010052839.1:0-12050 GCA_004025085.1 Thryonomys swinderianus | reverse complement strand
TCACGGTGTTTTGGAGTCCGATAGGCCTCATTTATCTGTATGTCTATATCTTTTCCTGTGAAGTTTTCTGTTGCTATCTCTGACAATAGCTTTTTTATGTCTTTTACACTGTCTCCTGCTTCCTCAGTATCTCCAATCCGTCTTATGTTATTTTTCTTCGAGTCATCTAGAAGCTGTTGAATTGATTTCTCATGGTCCCTTGCTCTTTTCCATAGATTATGCCTTTCCTGCTCATTGGGTGGTATGCTGTCCTCTAGGTCTGAGATTCAGTTCTCTGCTTCATTCATGCTATTGCTCAAGCTTTTGTTCTCCTTCATCATTCCCTGGAGCTCTGCTTGAAGCTGTTTAAAAGGTTCCATTGCTTCTGCTATCTTGAATTCTATCATATCGCTGATCTCTTCTTTAATGATGTCTTTCACTCTGGACAGTATCTCTGTTTTGATCTCAGAGATGAGTTCTGATTTCCATTTTACTAGATCTGCTTTAGTTACCATCTCCAAGAGTCCTGGTGTTTGAGTTTCAGTTTGCCCTATTTCCCTTTTCTCTGAATTTCCCTGTGGTGCTGATCTTTGTGTCTGGTTTTTTGTGTATTTTCTCATTTCTATTCTTTCGTTGTTATTAATGCTTTTCTTTGTCTGATGACAGGGCAATGTTTGTTGCAGGCTCTTTCTATTATCTGGGGCCCTTTCGATGCGGCACTTTCCTGAGGGGTCCTCCTTGAATGTGTCATGATCCTTGGGAGTTCTCACTTCTGACACATCATGGGAGGTATTTGAGCAGAACAATCATATCATGTTTGTTACCATAATACAATAAATGCCAGTATCAGTATTATACACAGTAAATAAGATGAAAATTTTTGTTAAATTCTATTCTGGAGACTTTGAGCTTATGAGTTACCTCTATGTACATATGCCAAATTTTAGAATTAATCAGCAATGTGTATACAACATACAGATTGTAAATGTAGCCTCTGAACCCTTTGGGGATAAAAGATCACTGGGGGGAATCAGGGAGTTACGGAGACATGAGGAGAATGAAATAGGGTTAGCAGATTTAGGAAGATCACTTGTACCGTAGAACCTCATATATGTCAGTGGGTACTACAGGATAAAAGGGCATATGTACAACAATACCAGTTGTATGCTGTAAGACCGTTGGAGGCTTTGCACAGCTTTTTAAAATAGTACAGAAGAAGAAATAGGGCAGCCTAACAATCTTTTACTTCTGGGTATTGCTTCTACAGGAAGATAGGAGAGGGTGTGGGGACAAGAGGTGAATAGAGGGATCTAGGAGTAGATTGCAAAATAGAAGCTAGATTCCCCCCCCCCTTTTTTTTTTTATCTTGCCTGGTGTCTCAGTGTGGCTCCCGGAGCACGCCTCCTGTGGAGGGATGCAGGAGATGGTTCCATCTCCTCTAGGGCCTGGATCCTCACAACGCAGCTCCGGCGTGGGGTTGGGGCTGGGCGGAGGCCCTCGACCCTCCGTGGTGCGGCTGGTGCCCAGGGTTTGTACCTGACTCCTCACTGCACAGCTTTGGGATACAGTGGGCCGGTGGCTGGCCTTCAGTCCGCAGGAAACGGAGGGCTCCCTGCAGCCGGGTCTGTGTTGCTCCCTTCAGTCTGCAGGGAAAGGGAGGGTGGCCCACAGCAGAGTCTGAGCTGCTCCCTTCAGTCCACAGGAAATGGATGGCGGCCCGCAGCTGGGTCTAAGCCGCTCCCTTCAGTCCACTGGAAACCTAGTTCTCAATGGTTTTTGACTGGTTGCCGCTGAATCAAGTTTTTCCTGGTACCTGGGAGAAACATCTATAGGCCCCACTGGTTCTTTTGTCATTTTGCTGGTGACTTGATCCACGGACAGGATTTTTTGAAGAGTTGGGCCAGAACACACCCTAGCAGCCCAGGAGGTGAGACACAGGGTATGTACTCATTTTTTTTAGTGAGGCTTCTTCAGTAGATACATCTAATGTATAGGTTCATGAAACAAATCAGCATTACCAGTAAGTTTAAAGTAATTGTGCTCCTATGTCTTATCCATATCAATGACCACACAGTTTTTGTCAAACACTGTCACCTCTGGTAGGAGGTATTTAGCTGGTAGACTTGGTTTGGGAAAAACTTGTCTCTAGTTCTCGCATACCTGGTTTCAGTTGCTAGAGAATGGTTGGTTATGGATGAGGTAATGATGTTACACAGCCACTCGCAGTCGACTACAAGCGCAGTCCCAGTATCTTGGCAGGACTCAGAGGGTGGGCACTGTGCCTGGGCAGCTATGCATTGGTGCTCTCTGTGTTCCAGTTTGCTGGGGTGGTGCAGTGATGGCGGGGCCATGGTGCTCAGCTCAGCTAGTATGTCCCACCATGGCACCCTAGAGTGTTCCCTTCTTGGCAGTGCCAGTTTGGCACCCTCGTGCATGTGCCGTGCAGCATGCATGTGTGAACGGGGTTACTTTGTTGGTGGGGGGGCCAGCGAGGTGCTGTGCCTGTCCAGCATTTTGGGCTGCCTTGTTACCTTTTTGAGCTCCTTAACTATTTCCAAGACAGCAATAGTTAAGCCCAGTTTTCAAGTTTTTTTGGTGACAGCTTTTTTTGGTATTTGTCTATCATTAAACATCTTTTGTCCTATCCTGTTTTTCCCTGAAATTTTAACTGGGGCCATCTGGATAACAAAAAGCTAAATTTAGAGCAGCCATGTTTTTGCAGCTTCCAGGTCAGTGTGACCCACTAGGCTTCTGAAAGCTTCTCCAAGAATGCTGTGGGAGACTTCATTGTTTTTCCTGTTTAGTTGCACTCACCTTTAACTGTACTGTCAGAATCTTTCCCCAAAAGTATGTATTTAGTTCAGTGTGTTTAGTTCCCTCTTACTGTGGTCAGTATTTGGGGCCCAGTTGGGTTGGGTTGTGTTCAGGAGGACTTTAAACAGTGACCGCCCTTAGCTCAGGGTTTCGAGAGGGTTGGAGCCTGGGATGGGCAGCAGTGCAGCTGCGGGTAACAGGTGCTCCTTCTCTGCAGCGGGTGGTGGCAGCGGAAGACACTCTCCCAGGACTCATAGCCATCTCTGTGGTTTCCTGGAGAATGTGATCCTTTTCTTACAGTAAAACAGACTTAAAGTGAGAAATTGAGAGTAAACAAGGTTTCCCCCTGGCTGGGCTGTGGAGAGGTAGAAGCCTTAGAAGACCTGTGGGAGAGAGATTATTACCGACCACCAGCCTACCAAAAGTGGTGCATTATGTCTTTGCATTTAACACCAGGCTGCACACCAGTGAGCTAGGCTTTTTACCCAGTAACAAAGACAACACTGAATACAAGACAAACGAGATGGAACACAGCGCCAGACAAACGAGATGGAACACAGCGCCAGACAAATGTTAAGAGGGACTCGAACTCCCAGTGTCACTCTAATAGTAGGTGACTCATGGCATTGCAGTGAGCCCTTTGGACAGAGGAGTATTATGTCCTGTCCCACCTCCTTTTTTCTACCGTGTTGTGACCCAAAGGAAGACCATAGGACTTTTACCTCTACAGGCTTTTCCCTGATAAAGCTCTTGGTGGCAGAACCAAGACTTGCATACCTCCATATATGGTCACCGGACCTGGGGTCCTGGAATACCTCGGGTTGGCCTCCTCAAAAGAAAGTGTAACACAGATGAGCCAAGCGGCATTAAGGCTCCAATGCTGTCAGCTCAGAGAGATCCTGGATGATCCCCCAGTGTTGGGACCAAGTCCCATCAAGACAATTTTTCAGGACATGACGTGAGATTAAAGTCCAACCAAGAGCTTTAATATACAGCTGAGGGCCATCCTTCCATGCAGAGGAAGGTGGCAAGTTAGCCCAAAGTGTAGATTTTAAGGCAAAATCTACTACACCCCTCACATGTTACCAGGAGGTTTCTATGCAGGAGTGATTAGATCATTCTATTGTTAAAGTGCAGGAGCAAGTCATTACAGAAGCCAATACCAATGATTAGATCACTGATTACTATAGAACATTGTATTTTAAAAACCTACAATCTGTGGCTGTGTGCATCGGTTGGGTGGACAGTTCCCAAGGAGGCAGGTCCTGGGTTCATAGGAAGGTTATAGGACACAAAGTAGAGGTTTTTAACAAAATGGATATTTTCATGTCAAGTTGGGTTTTACAGTATCTCCTTTTCTTTTCTTTTTTTTGAGACAGGGTCTCACTTTGTAGTTCAGGGTGGCCCTGAGCTCGCTATGTAGCCCAGGCAAGCCTCGAACTCAGCAATCCTCCTGTCTCTGCCTCCCGAGTGCTGGGATTACAGGCATGAGCCACCACGCCCGGCATGTATCTCCTTTTCTGATGACCCCTTCTTTCTCTCCTTTATTTTCATTTTTCTCCTTTTGTCTGTGGGTCATTTGTCATTTACATTTTTCTTTTGGTCCTAGGCTTCTTATCCACTACAAGATTAAGGCATTAAGGCTTGAAGAAATTATTAAAATTCTGTTGAAAAATTTGAAGGAGTTACAGCACGGACATTTCTCAATGTTGAACTCACTATGTAGCCCAGGCTAACTTCAAACTCACAGAACCTCCTGCCTCTGCCTCCCAAGATTAGAGGTGTGAGCCACCACATCCAACATTGTGATATGTGTTACCAGGGATTGAATTTGGAATCTTGTGCTTGCCTGTCAGATTGTGGAACTACTGAGCTAGATACCCAGCCCTCAATACTGTCTTCTAACATGGCCCTTTGCGGCTGGCTTCTTTGATACAGTGCATATAAGCTAATAGAGGTACAGGAGAGAATGGCTAACAGTAACATTGGTCTTTGATAAATGTGGAAATAATGTTTTTGATTTAATTCTTAAGAAACTTTTGCCAAGAGTAGAGAGTAATTATATTTGAAATTGGCATTTGTAAAACTGATTGTCTTAGTGTAAGTAATTATATTGTCTGTTACAATTAGTGGTACTAGTAGGTATTGTATTTCATTATTCAGTAAACTTTATTGGTACATTATATACACAGCTCACAATCACACAAAACATTGGGGAATTTGTACCAATAAGTCAATTCTCGTTTTTACCCACGTCCCTGTCCACCCACCCCCTCCCCACCCCATATATACATACTCTTTTATTTTTTTCCAAATCATATTTATTCCTTCCTCTTATTACATTCCCACACCACATTCTTATTGGATATTTCCCATTCTACAAAAACTATCATACATTCTAGAGTTCCTTTACCTCTACAGGTACTTATATCAAAGAAAAGATCTGGTATTTGCATATCTGTGTTCTATTTATTCACTTATTAGTGTGTCCTCCAGGTGTCTCCATTTGCACATAAATGAATGAATCTTGTCATTCTTTAGGGCAGAGTAATACTCCATTAAAACACATCTTTTAAAAAATAAATTGAATTCTTTATTGGTACAATTTATATACATCTCAAAATCATGTATAACATTGGGGAATTTGTACCAGTATATGCCACAAGTTAATTCTCATTTTTACCCATATCTCTACCCACCCACCCCTCCTCACCCCCTTTATACCTGCTCTTTTATTTTCTTTCTGTATCATATTTATTCCTTCCCCTCATCACATTCCCACACCAAGGTCATACTTTCTAAAGCTCATTTGCATCTACAGGTGTTCATGTCAAAGAGAAGATCCGGTAATGGTCTATCTGTGATCTATTGATTTCACTTATTAGCATATCCTCTAGGTGTCTCCATTTGCACCTAAATGGATTGATCTTGTCATTCTTTATGGCAGAGTAATACTCCATTTTATAAAAAAAACATCTTCTTTATCCACTCTCCAGTTGATGGACATTTGGGTTGTTTCCAAGAAAAACACATCTTCTTTATCTAGTTGATGGGCATTTGGGTTGTTTCCAAGATTGAGCTATCACGAACTGAGCTGCTATGAACAAGGGTGTACATCTATCTTCCAATGTGATTCTTAAAATTCCTTTGGGTATATTCCTAGCAGGGGGCTAGCAGGGTCAAATGACACCTCTAGTTCTAGTTTTCTGAGGAATCTCCACAATGGTTGCACAAGTCTACAATCCCACCAACAGTGGAGAGAGTTCCTTTCTCCCCACAGCCTTGCCAGCATTTATTGTTGGTTGATTTTGTAATAGTGGCCATTCTTTGTGGAGTGAAATGGAATCTCAGTGTTGTTTTTATCTGCATCTCTTGAATGACCAGTGATGTTGAACATTTCTTCATATGCTTCTTGGCTGCTTTGACCAGTGGAATAGATTAGAAGATCCAGACACAATTCCGTATACACTAAGCCAGCTAATCTTTGACAAAGGAGCCAAACATCCCCAATGGAGCGAAGACAGCCTCTTTAACAAATGGTGCTGGAAAAACTGGGCTTTAACCTACCAAAAACTAAAGCTAGATCTATCTCTTTCACCATGCACAAAACTAAATTCACAATGGATTCGAGACTTAAACATTAAATCAGAAACAATAAACCTGCTAGAACACAGGTTAGGTAAAACTCTTGGAGACATTGGCTTAGGCAGAGACTTTATGAATAAGAACTCTATAGCACAAGAACTAGCAGGAAGAATCAACAAATGGGATCTCATCCTACTGAAAAGCTTTTGCACAGCAAAAGAAGTCACTGACACTGCTAAAAGACAACCAACAACATGGGAAAAAAATCTTTACTTGCTGTTTATCAGACAAAGGGCTATTATTTACAATATATAAAGAACCTAAACAGATCAGCCTCCCCACGTTTAAAGACCCAGTTCAAAAATGGGCATCTGAAATGAACAGACACTTCTGAGAAGTAGAAGTCAGAGCAACTAGTAGTTTTTTTTAAAGACAGCATCTCACTTTGTAGTTCAGGCTGAGCTCACTATGTAGCCCAGGCAAGCCTCAAACTGAACAATCCTTCTGTCTCTGATTCCTGAGTGCTGGGATCCCAGGTGTGAGCTACCATGCCAGGCAGTGTAGTATGTGGTACTGATCGCTGGTGTGTGAGAGTCACCATGCCCAGTATTATTGTATGTGGTTACCAGGGATTGAATTCAGGAGCTTGCCCTTGCTAGGCAGGCAACAGAACTGCTGAGCTAAAATCTCCAGCCCTTTTGATACAGTTTTTTTTTTCTTTTTTTTTTTGAGACAGGTTCTTGCTATGTCATTCAGGCTGGCCCTGGGCTCACTGTGTAGCCCACACAACCCTCAAACTCAGCAATCCTCCTGCCTCTGCCTCCCGAGTGCTGGGATTACAGGTGTGAGCCACCACACCTGGCAGTGTGGTATGTGGTATTGATTGCTGGTGGGTGTGAGTTACAACACCCAGCATTGTTGTATGTGTTAGTAATACTGGGCATTGAACTCAGGACTTTGCGCTTGTGAGGCAGGTGTTGGAACCACTGAGCTAAATCTCCAGCTCTTGATACAGTTTTTAAACCTCAGTTTTCATCAAAAAGTATAGGGTCATGTTAATATCATTTAATTCATTTTTTATGACTTTTTTAGCTATGATTATAATAGAATCTATCATATTTTCCATTTTATGATTAAGAAAATCAAAAATAACTATCTGAAATAATTTAAAGTTACATTTCGGCATTAGAGAATCTTATTTTCAGGAAAGTATAAATATTAGCCTTAAAGTATGTGTACATCATTATTATTATCATTGTCAGATATATTAGATGAGGTGTTTCAGATATAAGCAAACTGCCCACTATAGGCTATCTGAGCAGAAAGTGATGTTGAGTACATTATAGAACTTTTCTGTGGACAGCCCGGGGTGAGGCCAAGGAAGACATGTCACCAGTCCCAGCAGTGTTTTGATGGGAACATTTTTCCATATGTACTCTTGCTGGCACACGAAACACTAGACAGAGAGACCTTCTTCTTTCTTCTAGGAAAGGTTAGTTTTGTCACAAATGAAACCGTGATGAGAATAAAAGCCATTTTTATGTCATCTTTTTTTTTTTTTATGGTACCAGGGATCGAACTTGGACCCTTGTGCATCCAGGTTAGGTATATGCCATCATTTTGAAATGATGTGTATAATTTAAATCTTGTCTTAAGAAAAAAGAAGAAAAAAGAGAGAAACTCTCTTCACAGTCCATTGCTCATTTGTGACTGTCCCCTCTTGTTTACCAGATCTCCCCTAGAAGAGAATAGGAATATGTGTTGATCAACCATCATGAAGTTTCTGCTGCAAGTTTTTCTCTCTGGATTTCTTTCCTTACTTTCTTTCTTTCTTTCTTTCTTTCTTTCTTTCTTTCTTTCTTTCTTTCTTTCTTTCTTTCTTTCTTTCTTTCTTTCTTTCTTTCTTTCTTTCTTCTTTCTTTCTTTCTTTTCTTTTTTTTCTATAGGTCTCCTTTTGTCAGAGTATAATTTGCTAGGGTACAACAAGCACTATGTACTTTCCAAAAAGTTTGTTCAAATCCTTGCTGTTGGTCCTAGGGCTGGCTGAACATAGTGTATTTTTGTTAAGAAAGGAATCAAAGTGTGAGAATTCTAGAATTTGTTTTTGGTGTGTATTTGGATTTTCTTCATACATTTTTACTTTTTTTGAGACAGGGTCTTGCTTTGTTGTTCAGGCTGGCCCTGAGCTCACTAGGTAGCCCAGGCAAGCCTTGAACTCATCAGTCCTCCTGTCTCTGCCTCCTGAGTGCTGGGATTACAGGCATGAGCCACCATGCCCGGCCACATTTTTCCTTTTCTCTGCAGTGACTGTGCACTGAACCTTTTTCCTCATGTCCCCTTAGATTTAGGCCTAGAAGTGTAAAAGACATAATTATCTGAGGTTTTCTACTTGCAAACTCATATATCAATCTGCTACAGCTTTGTTGGTGCTGCCAACATACATAACATACCATGGCCAAAACCGAAATGCCAGTGTGATGGTGTACTCCTAGAATCCCATCACTCTGGGAGTCTGAGGGAAGGTTATTGAAGTTTGAGCCCATCTGGGCAATTTAGCAAGACCTTTCCTGAAAGTAAAAATTAACAGGGGTGGGAAAGTAGCTCACTGTGAAGATCTTGATTTCAATCCTCAGCACTGTGAACAAAATAAAACAAACCTGTCCCCTGACGTTTTAGTGACAGCAGAAGCAGGCCAGTTACTAGCTTTATATTAGTCCAGGTTCTCATAGCATGAAGCTTATAACATGATGTGAAGAAGATGAGTTGCAGTAAAGTATTTTAAGTATGTTAAATCCTGAACTTGAGGTTATAGACTTTATAGGCAACAGTTACAGTAGACCCTTGACTTATGAACTCAATTCATTCATGACACCTTGTTCTAACTCACATTGGTTACAAGTCAAGACTATTTTTTCCACAGAAAATAGTGGAAATTTCCATGATGAATCCCAAAGCACCCCTTTTTTTTATAATAGAGGTTGTATAATGTGTATAATTTACCAGAAACACTACTAATATTCACCAAAATGTGCCTTGTTTACCAGAAACAACGTCATACTGTGCTTACTATTCAAGTTGACACCTTTGCCTTGCCAGAAGGGAGGATGAAGTAAAAGGTGGTTATTGTTTTGTGAGTCCTCTTCCATAAGAGCATCAGGAATCCAGTTTTCTGGTGTCCTTTCTCCTCTGGAGAAGGGTCTGTAGCCAGCTAGGACCTGGCTTCTTGTTCACAGAGTCTCAACCTTTTCAGAACCAAAAAGTGCTCTAAAGTTATGTGTTTCTGTCTTTTCTTTAATATTATTTTATAGCATGACCCAACATTATCATTATGCAAGTACATGCAATGATTGGCTTTTTCTCTGTCTGGATGGGTCTTATCTCTGAATGTTTGTAGCTCTATTTATTTTTTCAGAATTTCCTTTATTTGCTGCACTGATTTGTTGACATTCCCTTTCTTCTTTAGAAAGCTCCTCACCTGCAGTTTTTTACTGCTCAGCCAGAAGTTGTTGAAGCTTTGGAGATATTTCCTCTGAGTATTCCTCTACCAGTTCCCCAACATCATCGCTGTCTGCCTGGAAGCCTATGGGCTCTGTTATAGCAACAGTGTCATCAACTACAGTATCAGTTGAAGGCTTGGGCTCCTCTACACTCCCCCTGTATAATTTTAGGCCACACTCTGTTCCAGGGATATCTCAGTGTCCTTAGATTTTTCAACTTACCTTTCACACAGGGAATGATGTTGTAATGTTCATTTCAGAATTCTTCAAGAGTTAAATCTGTATCTGAGACCATCTAGAAGCACTACAGGAATAGTTTGTTGCTGTACAGCTTCTTCTTTTTTTTGGTACTGGGAATCCAACTCAGGACCTTGTGCTTGCCAGTCAGGTGGCACCCTGCTGAGCTACTTCCCTGGCCCTGGTGTTTAGCTTCTTAAAGTTAGGTGTAACTTGCTGGTCTATAGGCTGCAGTAGAGGAGTTATATCAGGTAGGAGGAACTCCACTGAGCCACGGGAATTCTTCAGTCAGTTCCTTCATATCTCATCAGTGAGCAGGGTTATCTTTATGATGAGGAGATACTTGGGTGGTAAACTTGTGTCTTCAAGATATTTCTGACCAGCTGGACAGAAAACTTCCCTGTCAGCTCAAAAAAGAATATTCTTGTTAATTCTTTTGAGTTAGACCTAGGCTAGACCCTTAGTCTCTTTTCTTCATGACTATATGTCATGAACACTGTAGGGATGTCAGAGTGATAAACCAACAGAGGGTTTATCTTGAGGTCATCACTCACATTGGCACACAGCAGTAACGTCAGCCTGTCCTTCATAGGCTGTGGTCTAGCATTTTCTTCTCTTCCTGGGTAATGTGTATTCTCTTGGGCATTTTCTTCTAGGAAAGGTTAGTTTCATCACAAAAGAAAACTTGATGAGAGTAAAAGCCATTTTTGTATGTCATCATTTTGAAATGATGTGTGTAATTTTCAACAGCCTTGTTGTTTATCAGCACTGACTGCTTCACTTTGCCTGGTTATGCTGTGAACCCTAGTTTTTACTGTAAAACTGAAATCAGCCCTTAGTGGCATGAACGATTTGACCGTTATCCCTCGTTGATGGATTACTCTTTATGAGATCTGCATTTATAGCCCTAGCTTTTCCACAAATTACATACTTAAGCTATAACCTACCATCTGCCTTTCATTTATCCACATTAATTATAGCTTTTCTCCTTCATCGAATACTGTTGATTGTGACTTACTAATTTGAGTAACACCTTTAGCAACACTAGCTTCCTTATATAAATCTTTTCTCTGTAACATTGTTGAGATGGTGGATTTCGATATACTATGCATATTAGTGAGGTAAGTCTCACAGACAGTACTCTCATATTTTTCCACAATTTCCTTCTTTTCAGTTGTGATTGCTTTCTTTACCTTCCCTTCTTTAGTTTCATTTCTAAGTTTTTGGGGCCATTTTGATAGCAGTAATTATAATGATTATATAAAGCACTGACCAAAATTACATCTACATGCATCTGGGCTCATACTGCTGTTTACATATGCTTACATGTGCTTTTCTGGCATTGTGAGTTTTTATTTATAATTGCACAAGTAGCCAGCATTCAGGTCATAACTCAAGAGTTTGGTTGTGCATTAAAAGTAACATTCTGATTGGAACCCAAGTTGTTCCTATGTGAGGTTGTTCATAATTTGTGAGATCACTGTTCTCTGATTGACCTGTTTGATGTAGGCCAGTGATGACAGCCGTTTTAGAGACTGAGTGCTCAGACTGCACCTGAAAACACACTTATTTATTGCAAGTGCCAGCACTGCTATTAAACCTGAATGCTTGGCCACTGTGTCAATGGTAGGATGACTTGGCTTGCATCCGGACAGAGAAGGCTTGCCAAGGCACATGAGCCATAGGTTTGCCACCACTGATATAGGATATGAGGACATGCACTGAAGTTGCCTCATAAGAGATTTAATGAAGATTCCTACTTGAAACAGTAGAATGAGGCCAACCTGGAATACTGACTTCAGCACCCAGATCCCAACAATAAAACAAGTCCCATAAATCAATAAACCGTCCAAGTCAACCTTAGTGTAACAGGGGACTATCACCTTAAATTTTTAATTGATTTTTTCATTTGACCGGTTGTATTCATATACAGAGTGG